>JACEIK010004286.1:96396-113117 GCA_018107945.1 Datura stramonium
TTTCCCTTTGCACATGTTTCCCTCCTCACCTACGGACAACATACAATCCATAATTCCCTTAATATGACATATAACCATCAAATAATCATCAAAAAAAATTCTGGGGTGTAACAATGTGTTTTTGAATTTCTTAACTATGAGTAGCTAAATCATTAACTAGAGGTGCATGGTGATGAATTCTTATTTAGATTGGGTATTGCTAGAGTCATCTCAATATTGTTTAATAATGAAAATCTGTTAAATTCTCTCCAATCTATAATTCAAGATCTATGGTTGCTGATGTGTGTCTAATTGTTCTTACTTGATTTTTGCTTGAAAAAAAAGAATTGAGTATTGGGGAGAAATTAATAGTGGACATGGATGTGAGGTGGTGAAATTAGGCTGGAAAGAGTCAAAAACACATTCACACTCCTAATTAATAGCTAATAGCTAGAAATTAGTGCAGCTATTAATAAATATATGATCGGGTTGATTAAAATGTATCTAGTGGTTTGAAAGAATTCTAGCAAAAGGAATTTATGAGGTTTAAAAAAATTAAATGCCCAACGGCCAGCGGTTATTTACACAATTTGAACTTATGAGATGACCTATCATGACCCTATTTAGTTAGCATATCATCTACACTGCACCTCTAGTCTTTCACATTATTGTCAACAACCTTGGTCATTTTTCTTTCTTAATCAGCTGAATTAGAATTCATACTCTATTGTTAATCTCAGTCTCCCCGAAAATGTTTATTTTCTTGTTATTTTCAAGTGGTGCAAACTAAATTCAATTTTCCAAACAACACTTGTGTATATCATTCACTAGTCTTTGTGGGATTCAACCCCGACATCTGTCGGATATTTATTTTGATACAACGACTGTTATGCTCTTTCGTAATGATGAGTATAGTTTGGAAGTTATCAAAAATGGTGTTGTTTCTGGGGGAATTGCGCTTGATATTCTTATGTTGATTGTTAATTTGAATTAGTCTTGCTTCATAGGTGTTGACATTAAGTTTGCAGTTCTTATTAGGATAAATTCATATGATTCATCATTCACAAGTAGGGGATAGCTCAGTAGAGGGTAATATGGAGCATGAGGAAGATAATTCGGTGATGTCCGAAATTGCAGGAGCCATTCGCCTACTGCCTACGGTAGGGAATGTCGTGTTCCATGTCGCAAGTACAATGCTACATTTTCTGCAGATGAAAGGACTATTTGGGGGAAAACCATGTGAGCACGCAAATTTCCATTTGAGGAATTTTTTAGAGATTTGCTAACCTTTTAACATAACCAATATAAGTCAAGAGTCTATAAGGTTGAGGCTCTTTCAATTTTCCCTAACGGGAGAGGCGACCATGTTGTTGGAAGAACTCCCTCCGAGTTGCATTACGTCATGGCAAGAATTGACTGAGGTATTCTTTGATCATTTCTTCCCTCCATCAAAAATGTTACAGCTAAGGGATGACATCACGAAATTTAGACAAGAGCTGGGAGAACCGTTGCATGAAGCATGGTTAAGGTTCAAGAAGAAGGTTTCCCTTCGCCCCAACCATGGTCTCCCAGATGGAGTGCTTCTTCAAAGTTTCTTTCGAGCCCTAGACTCCACTAACAAGTCAGTTGCCAATAATTTAGTTGGATGATCAATTGTAGATCAGACATATGGATTAGCTAAGGCCCTCTCGGACAGAATGACAAAGACAAATCAGGCATGGAGTACGAGAGAGACTAATGTATCGACACATGACATTAGATTTAGTGCATTGGCAGCTGAGTTGAGGAAAAGAGATGAAGAGCGGGATGCAAATTTTGCTAAAATGATGATGCAGCTTGAACTAATGACCAAACATGTGATGGAGGCAGGGCCCAAGGTTGTGACTGTTGTAGGTATGCAATGTCCATTGCACTTTAAAGGAGAATCGTCACCACCGAGGTACGATGAGGAATGCCAATACATGGGAAATCAGATGGGAGGTTCACGACCTAGGTTTCAAGGGACTAATCAAGGTCCTTGGCGCCCAAGGGAAGAGAATCAAGGTTGAGAAACCGCGATGTAAAGGGATAACTCGAAAGAAATGAAAGATGGGGCAATAGAGAGAAAAATCGAGAGGAAGACCATTACCACCGAATTTCAACCCCATATGTTGCCCTTCCAAAGATGAGAATGCCCAAATTCATCCAGGTGTGAGCGATGTAGGTAGCTCAAAAATTGAAGAGATGTTAGAAAGAGTCCCCAAGAAAGTGGAATCAACCGACAGCGAGGTCAAGGAATTTAAAAGGGAGGTGTCTAACCTTGCCTAGACGGTGAGCTCTTATTCAGCCTCCATTAAGAATTTGGAACCTCAAATGAACCACTTGTCCGTTCAAATGAATCCCCGAATGAAGGGAACACTCCCAAGTAATACAATTCCAAGCCCAAAGAAAGATAGTTAATGCATGGCTATTGTTACTAGGAGTGGTAAATTGGTTGGAGATGCGAGAGTGAAGCTTAAGGAGGTTGTTTCTTCTAAATCAAATGAGGAAAATGAATTTTATGAGGTGCCAAAAACACCAAGTAGTGGTGAAAAGAATGAATATGAAAGTGAGGGAAAGGATGATGAAGTTCCCTCACATGTTGATAAAGAAGAGGCAGACATAAAGGCCTCAAATGATGAAGAACTTGAACCAAGTGATCCACCCCCTTATCCACAAAGGTTGGCTAAAAAAAATGGATGGTCAGTTCAGCAAATTCATCGACATGTTCAGCAAATTATCCATTAATATACCATTGGTGGATGCCCTACTTCAAATGCCCGGATATGCCAAATTCATGAAGCAGCTGTTAAAAAAGAAGAAGGTTGTAGATGTTAGCACCAGGGAAACAACACATCACTGTAGTGCGATGATGATGAGCAATCTCTCCCCAAAGCGAGAAGATCCAGGAGCCTTTACGATTCCTTGCTCTATTAGGTTATGTGTGTTTAATAAAGCCCTTTGCGATCTTGGAGTAAGAATAAATCTAATGCCTTTTATCATTTTCAAGAAATTGGTGCTCGGGAATACCAAACCCACTTCAATGAGGCTATTAATGTCTGACTGCTCCATAAAGAAGCCTGTGGGTGTGCTAGAGGATGTATCGGTGAGGGTAGATTAATACATTCTACAAGCTGATCTTGAGGTGCTTGTTTGTGAAATAGACTTAGAAGTGCCAATCATTCTAGGGAGACCATTGCTCGTCACGGGTCTAGCGTTGGTAGATGTAGAGCTAGGTGACCTCAGGTTCTGAGTTGGAAGTGAAGAGGTCACCTTTAAACTTTTCCCACCAGTTGACACTCCAGATGAATGCAAAGTGATTGGAGTGTTTCTTGAGGAGAACGAGGAGAGCGGAGTGGAGATGAAAGAGGCTGAATTGGAGGATGATCCTTCAAAGAAAGATTTCTAAATGTGAAAGACGTTGTGCCACGACGTTAACTAAGGCACTTCTTGGGAGGCAACCCAAGTGTTTTAGTTTGATTGTTTTTATGTCTTTGTTGTTTTTAATTTTTATAGGGGTAATGAGGTGAGAAGCAAGGAGAGAAAGCACAAAAACAAGGCAGGCGACGTATTGGACCGGCGAATTGCCAATCCAAATGCGCGAACCACCGCACAGTGACATAGGCAAGCAGAAACCTGGGAGAATAATGTTAGGCCGATGGATGAACTAGTGGACCGCCGGTATAAAAGTGTGTGCTACCATTTAATTATCGGTTTAGTCCAGAAGACATGAGCTATGGATGCCAAATTAGAGACCTACCGGCATAACACTGACCCGAGTCAAGAACTACTGGTTGAGAAACAGTGACCTGAGTATGACTTCAAGTACTAAATGGTAATACGGCGTATCGTCGGAACAAACCGGTGATCACTGGCGTAACGCTGGTAAGGATGCGACTTCCACTTCAGAATCTCAATCAAAAATTCACCCACCTAGCCCCAATATCTGTTTGAGCTATCCTAGTTTGAACAAAATATTCCTTTAGGTTTCCTTTTGTCATTTTTACCACTTTCCCACACTACTTTTCACCTTCCTAACACCCGACCTTTCCATATTCCCACAACTCCCTCTCTTCCACTTCCCACACATTCAACTCACCATTAATCCTCCACCTCCTCGTCAACCAACCCCATTACTATCTACTCAGCTATAAAACCCCTCACTCTCTCTACAACTCACATTCTTCTTCCCTACTACAGAAATTCAAGCCTTTCCATTGTAAGCATTTCTAAGCTTCCAAAGTGAGTCTCAGCTAATATTTTCCCCACAAGTGGTGATGTTTCATAAACTATTCTCTCTTAAATGGTGTTTTGGAGGCATATTTATGCAGTGATAACATACATTTTTTTTACTGCCATTCCTTCCCCAAGTTGATCCATGAATTGATGCTATATGTGATGTTATATGAAGCTTGTTGGATACTAATGGTATATTGCTGAAATAGGTGTGGGGATTTTGTGATTGTTCTGTAGACTTAAAAGAGGGTGCAATATGAGTAACCAAAATAGACTAAAATGCCATGATTTTCCTTACGCTATTCTTAAGGGTCAATCATCATTTCAGTTCTTTTTCATGTATAGAATTGATGATTATTATGATGTGAGTAAGTGTGTGAGAAATGGTGCCATTTACACTCAAGAAAATGTTTTGGGGACGATGACTATCGGTTATTCACCAATTGGGTCCAACGAAACACCGACGGAATGTCGGTTCAATCTGATGGTGGCTTCAGGCCACTGATTTGATCTCGCATTACATCGGCGATTCGTGGATCGGAACATCGCTTTTTCACCGGTGGATGACCTATTGCCCCAGTTTACTGTTACTCATCGGTGGGTGAGCAGTGGTCCGTGCATCCCATCCTGCGGCTCACCGGTGCTCCGTCGGTGCTGCTAATCCTTTGAAACATAATTTTGCATCTTTGCTTCTCATCTCAATTTTAGTACAAGGTTTAGTTATTTTATTTCAAAACATTATGGCTACCACTAAAATCATGCTTGAAGAAAATGTCTTCATCTAGGTACACAGGCAAAGGCAAGACACTAACCTCCTCCACCACCAAAGGTAAAGGCAAGGTCAAAGTCTCTGCGACACCTGCTGACTCTAGGGAGGCCATCATCTCCTGTGTGCCCGACATGAAAGGGAACTACACTATATGCATGGGCCGATCGATTTTGGTGGAAAAGAGTTTCGATTTGGCGGGACTACACGGGGACTTTTCCAATATCACCGCTCAGTTCATAGATAGGCAGTGACATGCTTTCACCAATCCTCTCCCAGACTACTACCCCAGCTTGGTGCCAAAGTTCTTTGCCTCCTACCAGGCATAGACAGGACATCATGAGGAATAAAGGAAAAATCGATGAAGTCCCCTGCCTACCATCAGTCATGGTACATTGGTAGACATAGCTCCGATTGCAATCAATTATCTATTCTGGAAAGACGAAATTGACCCGGGCACAGAGTTCATGGTCAGAAATGTGGACACGAAAAATCAATTCACCTGGATAGCCCCCATAATCGCAGTTGACACTCCACTATGGGCCTCCATAGGTAGAGAAATTTCTCTCCACATTTAGAAGTTCGAGGCCAAGTTTTGATTAGATTTTATCTGTCAGCATCATTCCTTCAAAAAATAAGCAGCGGGTCAGCTTGGAGACAACAATTCTCATAGCCTACATCATGTCTGAAGTCCCCATTAACTTTGGGGAGATTATGGCCCAGAAAATGAAGCGGAAGGAAAGAAAGGCCAACACCTCTATGCCATATGTTGTCCTCATTTCCCAACTTTGTTTCCCTGATGAGAACCCTGTCCCTTCCTCAACAGTGATTGCCTTAGACAGGAAAAGAGATGCCGAGGTACCCATAGTTAAGAGGAAGAGATATCAAGCTTTTGGGTTAGCAGAGGGATTACTATCCCATGGGTCGAAGTAGTCATCACATGCCCTAGATTTGAATGTGTCCCACAAAGAAGTTACGGGCCAAACCTCCGGTGACACACCTCATAGGGGAGCATCTCCCCTCCAACATCCTCCTAGCCGAGTGGTCTCCACAAACTCATGGAAATGACCAACTCTCATGAGAGCCGACTCCATAAATTGGCTCAGACTCTCCCTACACTCATTTATCAAATAGTCAAATAGGAGCTAAAATCAATGTATGAGATCCTTACAACATTATGCAAATGGGTGAATGTAGTGGAGGGGGCAGTCACTTCTCTCCTAACCAAGGTGCGGGACTGAAAAAGTCGGACACCTATGGAAGTTCCTGACATGATCACTCTTGATGCGGCAATGACTGCTCCTTCTACTGTTCGAGGCCCAATTGATGATCTGTTTGAGGTCTTGGGAGATGACACCGAGGATCTGGGAGAGGCTAGTTTTGATGTTGCCATAGGAGCAAGGAAAACTGATGATGATAAGGATGATGAGTTACCTGCTCAGGGAGTCTCTTACCCCTTTATTTTGCATGCATACATTGGGGACAATGTATTCTCTTAGTTGAGGGGGGTGAGTGTTTATTGGGGGGTCAGTGATGTTTTTATTTTGAGATGAGTTCAAGTAGCCTTTGTCGGGCTTTTGTTTTTAATTATCTGATAACGAATTATGAGCCTTTGTCGGGCTCGATTTTTTATGTTGTTTATGATTTCCCTCACTGGGATTGTGATATTAAAAAAAATTATTGACTTGGTTGAGTTCTTGGATGTATGTTAATGTGCTAATGATGAAAATGGGGTACTTGTCTTGAATTTTTTATTCCTTCAGGACTCAAGTCCTTTGTTTGTTCGCCGTGTAAGTAGTAGAAGAGTAATCAAACTCCAACGGTTTTCTTCATATCATGGTTCTTTCCTGAGGAGCATATCTTTGTTTTACCTTTTTTTTTGTTGTCGAACCAGGCTGGCACTTCCCGATGATAGATTGAGTGCGACTTTCTTAAGGGAAAATTCCATTTCATTTTAGATTCTTTTGTGGAACTATTTTGACAGGTACTACCGAAAATTTTTTGAAATTGAATTTTGAAATGTGGCATGAAAATGAGAAATAATGCACAGGCTTAGAATGTAGTGCTCTTTGTAATATTTTGTGGATTCCTTGTTTGACTTATGAATTTGCATGTTCTAATGTCTTAAATCAAGATCTTGTGTGGATAATGACTTTTGTAGACTCTTTAGGTGTGATGCCTTGTGTGGTAAGGATTTTTTTGAATCTCATGCACAACTTTTTGTGTAGAACATGCCCCAAGTGTGACTCAAGGCGAAATCCTAGATATAGCTGCAATTAGAACATGATCTTAGGCTATATTTTGTAAGTCACTTCAACCAAAAAGACCTCCTTTACCATTAATATTTGATAGCTAAAATTTTATCCTTGAACCCTTTCTTGGACACCACATTACAAGTCCAATGACCATTTTCTTTAATCCTTCTCTTTGGCACCCATACTCCCTAATTGCTGGTAATGAAACAATGAAAAATGGGGGCTTCAAGACAAGAAATAGGTAGAGATAAGGAAATGAATATGAAATGAGGCAAAAGACTATGTTTGGGGGTTCACAAAGATTAGGAGAAAAGAATGAGCAGCCTAAAGATTGAGGTAGCACCAAAAATAGTGATGAGATGAGAGAACTAATAGTTGAGGAGCACTGAATCATCAAAAAGAAGAAAAATTGTTGATAGGTGCTATTTCTTACATAGGAAGGCTAAGTGTGAAATTCCTAGATGTTATAAGGGTGGCTTGTGTATAATAAAATGAAAAGGAAGATGATGAGCAAAGAAAAATGTAGGGGAGTGATCTTAGGAAAATGATGGGATGTTGCAAGTTTGTAAAGTCATTAGGGAGCTATTAGTCACTAAAGATAAACATCTATCCTACCCTTAGCCCTAGACTACATTATGACCCACAAGTCTTAAGTGATTTTAAGTGCAGTTGCTCTAAATTAGTGGCGAATTAAACGAAGGGAAAGCCTATGGGTCGAGTTGGGCACATTAAGATTTCTCTAGGGAGAGTGAGTGCAATCTTCTCTTTTCACAATCCCTTGTGTGAGTGCATTAATTCCATGATACAAAATAGGGATTTTCTCTTTAGTGAGTGGCATCATTCCTTTTAAGGACACAATTGAATTAAAGGTAAATTTATACATAGGACATGAGAAATGCAAGCTCTAAGGAAAGATTCGAATGTGCAATGATCATGAATTGAGATGCCGTGTGTACTTCGTGGATAAGTTATGCCCTCGTTTTTTGAAAAATTAAAGCTCTTGTGAATCATGCTTTTGAATGGTGGTGGCCACATGAAATGTTTCCATCCTTCTTGTTTTAGGGGAATTTGCTTCTCTTTTTCTGTGAGTCAGTGAGCATTTTTTAGGTTGTCCAGAGTCATGTGGTCATTGATGCATAAACTTGTGTCGAGTGGCATGTTGTTCATCTGATAATAACTGCATTACTTGAGGACAAGCAATGGTTCAAGTTTGGGTGTTTGATGAGTTGGTAATTTACCAAATCATTAGGCTCTTAAGTATGAGCTTTAGTCTAGTTTTCAAGTCATTTAGATGGATTTTATATCCTTTTTTCCTTTTTGTGTGCAGATATCTGATTTGAAGAAAAGAGCAAGAAAGGGAGAAAAAAGAAGGGAATGAGGTGAAAACCGGAGCTTCACCGAAGAAGAACGATGAAACACCGGCCAAACGCTGAAGACCATTGCTCTGGGGAATTAAAGCGACCAGCGATTGTCGACACCAGCCGCTAACTCACCAGTTGAATCGTCTGCTGAAGCCTGATAGTGCTAGATCACAGAGAAAAAAATGGAGAAGCACAATTGGAGACCAGCGAATCACTGAAGGAAACGTTGAAGGACACTGGAATTCAATGTAGGAGCATCCAATGATAGCCGGCGGTTCACGAAATGCAACCGGTGAACCTCCGATACTCTCACAAGTACCAGAATGCCTGAATAGGGGAAAATGTATCCAACACTAAAAAAAGAGAGTGGGAGTAACCTAGTTTTGGATATATTCTAGAGAGAAGTACTTTGTACCCATCATATCTTAACTTTTGGATTTTTGAGAACATTCTCTTGGTAGAAGAAGAAAGTAAGAATTCTCTTGGTGGAAATTGTATAGGATTGTTTTTCTTTTTCATCTTCTTCCTCCATAGCAAGGTACTACTATTGCTGAAGCCTTATCGTCGAATTTTATTTTTCTACTCCTATTATTGAATTCAATGAGTTTATTGTCAAATGTACTTTTAAATTTTTTAACTATGAGTAGCTAAATCATTAACTAGAGATGTGTGGTGATGAATGTTTAATTAGATTGGGTATTGCTAGAGTCTTCTCAATATTTTATTATTAGTGTAAATCTATTAAATTCTCTCCAATCTATAATTGAAGATCCATGGTTGCAGATGTCGGTCTAATTGTTCTTACTTGATTTTTGCTTAAAAAGATGAATTGAGTATTGGGAGAGAATTTAATGGTGGACATGGATGTAAGGTTGTGAAATTGGGATGGAAAGAGTCAAAAACACATTTTCACTCCTAATTAATAGCTAATAGCTAGAAATTAGTNCTCCTAATTAATAGCTAATAGCTAGAAATTAGTACAACTATTAATCCAAATCTAATCGGGTTGATTTAATTGTTTCTAGTTGTTTGAAAGAACTCTAGAAAAAGGCATTTATGAGGTTGAAAACATCAAATGCCCACCTGCCCGCAGTTATTTACATAATTTTAACTGATGAGATAACCTAGCATGGCCCTATTTAGTTAGCATATCATCTATACCGCACCTCTAGTATTTCACATTATTGTCAACAACCTTGGTCATTTTTCTATCTTAATCATCCGAATTAGAATTGATACTCTATTATTAATCTCAATCTATCTTAAAAACACACGTGCATATCATTCAGTAGTCTCTGTGGGATTCGACCCCGACATCTGTCGGGATATTTGTTTTGATATAATTACTTTTATGCTCTTTGCTAATTAAGAGTAGAGTTTGGACGTTATCAGTAGGCTTCCGCTTATTCATGTTTATTTTATCAGTTTCTATTAATTTATGCTCTTTAGTGGGTATGTTCATGTCATGGGTCGACTTGGAGCTATTTGTGGTTCTAGATTTCGTGTCTTGGTCTATACTTATGTTCGGGTCATGAAAATACTAGAGCAGTAGGCAAACGAGTCTTCATTTCCTGAAAGCTTTTCTCACAAGCTTCAGACAATTAAAATTTTACCTTCTTCTTTGTCAACTTAGTCAACAGAGTAGCAATTATTGAGAATCCTTCTACAAATCTCCTGTAGTAACCAGCTAAACCCAAGAAACACCTAATAACAGTTGGGCTAGTTGTTTGGGCCAACTATTTACTTCCTCTATCTTCTGGGAGTCAACCTTAATACCCTCGCTAGAGACTATATAGCCTAGGCAAGCCACTGACCTCAACCAAAATTCACAGTTAAAGAACTTGATGAACAATGCCTTGTCCTTAAGTGTCTGCAGGACTATTCTGAGATGACTGGCATGCTCCTCCTCACTCTTGGAGTAAATCGAGATGTCATCAATGAACACAATAAAAAACATGTCCAAATATGGATTAAATACTCTTTTCATAAGGTCCATAAATGTTGCATGAGTTTTAGTCAAACCAAATACATTAACAACAAACTCAAAATGACCATAGTGGGTCCTGAAGGCTGTCTTAGGAATATCACACTCCCTAACCTTTCACTTATAATACCCTAACCTAAGGTCTATCTTCGAGAAACATCTGGCACCCTGAAGCTGGTCGAGCAAGTCATCGATTCTAGGAAGTGGACCCCCTTTTCATGATAGTGACTTTGTTCAATTTTCGGTAATCGATACACATTCTAAGAGGACCTTCCTTCTTACACATAAAGAGAACTAGAGCACCCCAAGGTTAATCACTAGGGAAAATGAAACCCTTATCTAGGAGGTCCTTTAACTATTCCTCTAACTCTTTAAACTCTGCTTGATCCATTCTATACGGTGGAATAGTGATAGGCTGAGTATCATGAAGATCATCTATTTTGAAATCTATTTCCTTGTCTGGAGGGATTCCGGGAAGATCATCTAGAAAGACCCCTGGAAATTCATTTACAACTAGAACTAATTGAAAGGATTGTGTCTCAGCATTATAATCTTTCACTCTTACTAAATGATATACGCACCCTTTCTAAATCAACATTCTAGCCTTATGGTATGAAATGAAATGATGTTTAAGCTAACGAGACTATTTTCCCAAACTAATATTGGCTAATCTGGATATCGAAACTCTACTACACGGTTCTACAATTAACTATAGCAATATAGGAATACAACCAATTCATGCCTAGAATAAAATACAAATCCACCATGTTTAACTCTACTAGATCAGCTATGGTATCTTTATGATAGATTGAAATTGTACAATCTCTATAGAATCTCATTGCTAGGACTTACTCACCAACTAGAGTAGAAACACTGAAAGACTATCAGTGATCATGCCACACATTTGCAACATCCATGAGCTGATAAGATGCAATTTCAACTCATTTTATTTTTTTTGCATGCATCACCCTCAAGATTTTCTAAATTTTATCGATAAAGTTTTGGGAGTCTTTGTCAACCTTAGACCGTGTAAACACAAGCGGATTCATTCTAATAAAACTCTGATCCTTGACACTCCTCTCTATCTTTCTTCTTATACTCCTCATGTTGCTAGGCATACACCTTTGCTCTGGATATATCCATGTCTCTATTCAACAGTGTACCCTTATACTCTTTATTCACATGCTTACCAAGACCAGACATAAACTTGCTCATTCCAGCTCTCATGTCTAGCACTATCTTTGAATCATATCAAGATTAATGGGTGAAATTGAGACCATACTCCTTCATGATTGTGGTGCCTTGCTTTAAGCTCGCGAACTATTCTGCCTTAGCTTCTCACAACTCCTGAGGGAAGAAATAGTTCAAGAATGCATCCCATTCCTTTGACTTGTGGTACACTTTGGAGCACATGAATGGATGAGTTAGGAGGAAGTCTTTTTAGAGTTAAACTCTATCGCACGATCTAGAGTATGAAAGAAAGGAAGTATTTTCTAACGCCTCATAGTCTCCCTATTATAGATGTCACGTGCTTCACACGTATAAGAAGAATGTTACTAGACGCAACTTCATAGACACCCTAGGACTCGTTGAACCTAAATCTCTAATACCATGTTTGTGACACCTTGAGTCAAGAGCCTTGATATGGTTGGCACTTGGACCACCTAGTGATGCAAGCGAACCCTTGGTCTGGCTTACTATAAGCTGAGATAATAATAAAGCATAGTGGATGTTATACCTCGGAAGCCCAAAGATCAGACTTGGGAGTTGAAATGGAGAAAAACTTAAAATCTGGCCTCGGGAATAGAACGAGTCGTGAGGTGACCCATTGGTTCATCCCACGAGTCATGATATGAATCGTGGTGAGGTCCAAGTGAAGAGTTTGAAATTTGGGAAATGGGATCCCCACGAAGGTGACCACGACTCGTGCTCAGGCCCCACGAGTCATTAAGTCAATCGTAGGGAGTGGTGTTTGAGTAAAGAGGAAAATGGAGATAGTGTGCTTGACCGGAGGACCCCATGAGTCATGGTCAGTCCCCACGATTCGTGGGAAGGGTCGTGGTCGGCCAACAAAAGAATTTTTTATATTGAGGCAGTTTACACCATGAGTCGTGGTCACCTAGTAACGAGTCGTGAAGTCTTCCGTTATGAGACATGAGACTTGTTGAGCAGTGTACATCACGAATCAAAGCATGAGTCGTGGTCATAGAGGATAAGTTGTTGGGTCCCTCATTGGGACCATCTGAAAGTTATTTTCTGCGAATTTAGTAAGGGTTTTCCATAATTTCTAAGATCCTAAGTCCTAAACTACGTCGTTTTAAGTTATGAATAATGACTTTTAAAGGGGTTAAGTTCATTTTAGGCCATTTTCATATCCATTCATGCAAGAGTGATAGTCTATAGAGGTGATCAAGGCAATCCTTCAAAGTCTTTCCTCAATTTCATCTTGGGCATTCAAGGAACTGTTAGAATCAGCCATAATAAGGTATGAAGGGTCATGAGTGGGTGTTTTCATTCACACCCATGCCTAATCTCTCTGAATTCATGAAGATTTGTTCAAATATCTTATGGTGTTTTGTATTAAATCTTGTGGAATTTTAATGATCTATCCATAGGTTAGTATTTTTCATGATTTTCACTATATTTTATGAATCATGATCAGATTTGACAACTAATTCAATTATAAATTCATTGATTTTGATTTCTACTAAAATATACCTAATTATGCATGTCCTATGATTAATTGAGTTATGATCTCTACTACTGTTGTTGATATTCATAAACACATCATGATTTATGACTCGTAATATAGATGTATTCAAATGCCCATTATGAATTTATGACTTACAAAGCCTATGCATGATCTATAAGTATGCATGAACCTCCTCATTTTACTAATTATGTTTTTGCCGACTCACGGGCTTTACCCGCATGAATAGTCATATATTTACAAGCATGCTTATGATTATCACGATTTAACTAACCCATGAATCTAATGCATATTATCCTATGAGCACTATATATATTTTGGGAGTAGTAAACACCAAGTAGGTTCGGGGCCTAGGTTTTGTCTCGAATCTCAAAACTACATGCCACCGTAGGACATGATGGGACCTCCTCTATAACTGTTCCCTTACCCAAATGGGCCCTTTCATGTGTGATATCACGCCCTTCATGGTTCTACCCTCGGCAAGGTACGAATAGCCTCCGGACTAGGGATTTACAAGTCGGGCTCCATGTGTGCTCATATGGGGTATGTTAGTTATAAGAATATCCCATTGTTCCGCATGTTTTATTCATTGATATATTTATGTTGTTTTACTCAAGTGAGGATTTAAGAAAGTTTCTCTCATAACTATGATAATGAATGGTTTACGAATGATTTGAATACCTTGAGCCTTATGTTATCTTATGATACTTAAGTTACGAGCATGTTGTCGTACTCTTATGATCATTTATGTGCTTTAATGTATTTTAAAACGTCCGTTTTATTTACCTTGCATAATTGGTACATTCCACGTACTGACTACATACTCTATGCTGTATCGTTTCATGATACAGGACCCGACTCTCAGGATCAGCCCTATTAGTAGTCCATTTCAGAGTCTAGCATCCAGTCTTTAGGTGAGTCCTCATTTTTCGAGGACTATATGTTTCAGATATTGATGTTCCTTTTTGTTTTAGTTTTTCCGGATTAGTTGGGGATGTTGTCCGATCAATCCATCGATAGAGGCTTTCAAACTAATTGTAGTACTTAGCTGTTATGTATTTAGTACGTTCCCACTTATCATGCTATGTTATATTATGGTTATATTTCGACTTACTGTTATGGAGTTAGATGAATGTTCATGCCATGAGTTGACTTGGAGTTTCTCGGGGTTCCTTGTCCCGTGTTACTATCTGGGTCGTGACAAACTTGGTATCAGATCCATAAGTTTGAAGTGTCCTAGGGTGTCTGAAAGCTGCATTAAGTAGAGTCTTTTTCATGGGTGTGAAGCGCTCCACACTTATGAAAAAGAGGCTACGAGACGTTTAGGAAATGTTCCCTTCTTTCATGATCTATATTGTGCGATGAAATGTCTTCCTATCCTTCTAATTCATGTTATTCACGATTGCAGAAACATGGCTCCCCGAAGAATGAATGGATATGCAGATAGCTACGAAGATGGCAATGGGAATAGGCACCAGCAGGCCCCACCAAATCAGGAGCACCAAGCACTGAGCTAGTTGCCTATGCTGAACTTCGAGCAGCTATTTAGATTCTCGCGCAGGCCTTGACTGCTCAGGTCAATCAGCAGGCGGTTGTTCATGTTCTGTAAAATGGAAATGCATCGGCAGCTCGAGTAAGGGACTTTTTGAGAATGAACCTGCCAGAGTTCCTCGGGTCAAAAGTAGATGAGGACCCGCATGAGTTTATTGACGAGATTGTGATGATCACCCAAGTCATAGGGGTGAATGGGGTTGAATGTGCAGAGTTGGCCTTGTATCAACTGAAAGGGTTCGCACATATCTGGTTCCGGCAATGGAGAGACGGTAGGGCCACCGGAGCAGGCCCTGTCACTTGGGAAGAGTTTCATGCAGCCTTTCTAGATTGGTTCTTCCCACACAAGATAAGGGAACTGAAGGTGGTCGAGTTTGTAAATCTGAATCAGGGTGATGTGTCGGTTCAGGAGTACGCTCTGGAGTTCACCTGCTTATCCAAGTATGCACCTGAGTTAGTGGCAGACCAGAGGGCTCGGGTGAGTTGATTTGTGCATGGAGTGGCGAAATATCTGGATAAGGATTGTAGGATCACCATGCTGCATCGAGATATAGATTTTCCCTGCATAGTGTTGCATGCCCAGCAAATGGTGGTAGTGTATCGAAGGCAGAGAGAGGCCAAGAGGTCCAGGATAAACAATTATGGAATTTCTCAGCCTAGATAGAGGGGTGGACAATGCAAGTAGTCTCATCACAGGTCTTTTTCTCCAACACCATCATCAACTAGTAGGCCATCTAGATTACGAGGGGATCAGAGGAGCAGGGCTTCATATTCGAGGGGCCAGGGTAGCATGCTTGTAGATCGCACTTTCACAGCGTGTGCAAGGTGCATCAAGAATCACCCAGGGAGGTGCCAAGTTGTCTTAGATGCTTGTTTCAGGTGTGGCAAACCCGGATACAGACTCAGGGATTGCCCTTCAGCCAGATCAGGGGACGGTGGAGCCCGTATGCCTGCCTCTAGTTCAATCACTCCAGCAGCATGTCCCTCCCAGCAGGGTGCCTTGACTAGTTCAGGTGGCTTACAGTACCAGAATAGGTTCTATGCCCTTGCGGGCTGTCAGGAGCAGGAGACTTCACCGGATGCGATTACTGGTATGCTACTAGTGTTTCACCTTGATGCTTATGCTTTGTTAGATCTAGGGGCTACCTTGTCCTTTGTGACACCATATATTGCTAGTAGCTTTAGAGTCATTCTCAAAACTCTTTTAGAATCATTTTTTGTTTCTACTCACGTTGGTGATTTGGTTGTAGCTAGGCGGATGTATAGGGGGTGGCCGATCATTATATTACATAAAATCACCTCTGAAGATCTTGTAGAGTTATTCATGGCTTACTTTGATATTATTCTCGGTATGGATTGGTTGTATGCATGTTATGATTCTATTAATTGTAGAACTCGAGCAGTAGAGTTCATATTTTCGGGTGAACCAGTCCTAGAGTGGAAGGGTAGTTCATCTGTGCCTGTAGGTCGTTTTATTTCCTATCTTAAGGCCAGGAAGATGATTTCCAAGGGTTTTATGTATCATATAGTTAGGTTTAAGGATTTTGAGTCTGAGACCCCGACTATCTAGTCAGTTCCGGTAATGGGTGAGTACCCAGAAGTATTCCCTAATGATCTACCGGGTGTTCCTCCTGAAAGGGAAATTGATTTTCGTATTGAACTTCTTCCCGACAAGCAGCCTATATCTATCCCTCCTTACAGAATGGCTCCAACCAAGCTAAGGGTTTCATTAGACTGAGCAAGTCTCCATGGGGTGCACTATTCGGGTGTTTTGCAACTACACGCAAGTGCACGTGGTCGAACAAGTAGTAAAATGGCTTAAGTAAGCCAAGTATCGATCCCACAGGGACTGAACTAAGGT
>JACEIK010004287.1:94563-107918 GCA_018107945.1 Datura stramonium
TCAAAACTAAAAATGTAAATAAATATTATAAGTCGCAAATATTTGTGCAAAAGTTTGAGAATTAATTATTAAAAAAATTATTAATGTGAACTAAATAAATACGTAAAAGATAATTTTATTTTATTTTATTTTTTTAAAAAAATATGCATATATATATTGATACGTAGTTTAGACGGGGCATAGGGAGGTCAAAAGTCACTATTTAGATTAGCACCATTATTAGTAATGATAGACTCAGGTACCCCAAATCGGCAAATAAGATTGTCGCGAACAAAATCTGTCACCAACTTCTTTGTGACAGACTTGTGAGAAGTAGCTTCAACCCATTTGGTGAAATAATCGATCGCAGCCAAGATGAATCTATGTCCATTAGATGTTGCAGGCTCGATAGGACAAATTTCATCCATTCCCCATGCTGTGAACGGCCAAGGCGAGCTCGTGGCATGAAGCTCGTTGGGAGGAGCTCGAATAACATCTGCGTGGGTTTGGAACCAATGACATCTTTGCACGTATTTGATACAATCCGTCTCCATAGTCAACCAGAAGTAGCCAACTCTCAAAATCTTTTTGGCCAACACGAAACCGTTCATGTGAGGCCCACAAGTTCCAGCATGGACTTCTTCAATCAAATTTGTTGCCTCCTTAGCATCCACACATCTTAGCAATCCCAAATCTGGTGTTCTCCTATAAAGGATTTCTTCGTTTAGGAAAAACTTGTTGGCTAACCTCCGAACTGTGCGTTTTTGGATGCTTGTAGCATGCTCAAGATAACTCCCATTCTTCAAGTACCTTTTAATGTCAACATACCATGGTTCACTGTTTGGTTCTTCCTCAACATAAAAACAATAAGCAGGTTGCTTATGTATGTGAATGGGAATGGGATCAAGGTAGTTCTTATCGGGGTGCTTGATCATCGAAGACAATGTAGCCAAAGCGTCTGCAAATTCATTTTGTACTCGTGGAATATATCGGAACTCAATTTTGACAAACCTCTTACACAGTTCTTGCACGCAATGAAAATAGGGTAAGATCTTTGGATTCTTCGTGGCCCATTCTCCTCTCACTTGGTGCATCAGCAAATCTGAGTCTCCAATTACCAATATGGACTGAACATTCATGTCAATCGCCAGGCGGATACCCAAGATGCACGCTTCATGCTCAGCCATGTTGTTAGTATAAGGGAATCGAAGCTTAGTTGATACAAGGTAATGTTGCCCAGTCTCTGATACCAACACTGCTCCAATACCCACTCCTTTGAAATTGGTTGCTCCATCGAAGAATAACCTCCAACCATCATATTCTCCGGCAATATCTTCTCCTATGGATGCTACCTCCTCGTTGGGAAAGTATGTCTTCAGAGGTTCATACTCCTCGTCCACATGATTTTCCGCCAAATGATCTGCAAGGACCTGCCCTTTTACCGCTTTTTGGGTGACATAAACAATGTCAAACTCATTCAATAGTATCTTCCATTTAGCCAGCTTCCCTGTCGGCATGGGCTTTTGAAAAATGTACTTCAGCAGATCCATTTTGGAGATCAGGTTGGTTGTGTAAGCAGACAAATAGTGCCTCGGTTTCTGAGCAACCAAATTCAAATCACAACACGTCCTATCAAGCAATGTATATCTAGCTTCATACAGTGTGAACTTTTTGTTCAAATAGTATATTGCTTGCTCCTTCCTCCCTGTCTCATAATGTTGCCCCAAAACACAACCAAAGGCATTTTCTAGCACGGACAAGTACAAAAGCAGAGGTCTTTCCTGTTCTGTTGGGACTAAAATCAGGGGTTTTGATAGATAATCCTTGATTTTATCAAAAGCTTGTTGACATTCAAAAGTCCATTCTATGCAGCATCTTTTTTCAGCAATTTGAAGATAGGCTCGCAAATAACCGTTGACTGAGCAATGAAACGGCTGATGTAGTTGAGTCGTCCCAAAAAGCTCATGACTTCCTTCTTACTCCTTGGAGGAGCTAGCTCTTGAATGTCTTTAATCTTAGTTGGATCTAGCTCGATACTCTGGCGGCTGAAGATAAATCCAAACAATTTTCCCGCTGGAACACCAAATGCACACTTTGCCGGATTTAGCTTCAGATTATACTTTCGCAATCTGTTGAAGAACATTATGAGGTCGGTCAAATGATCTGAGCTTTTCTTTGACTTGATAATAACATCATCCATATAAACCTCAATCTCCTTATAGATCATGTCATGGAAGATAGTGGTCATGACCCTCATGTAGGTAGCTCCAACATTTTTCAACCTAAATGGCATCACCTTGTAGCAATATACGCCCTATGGCGAAAGGAAGGAAATTTTCTCAGCATCCTCATCATGCATTCTGACCTGATGATAGCCAGAGAAACAATCCACGAACAACTATGTCTCATGCTTGGCACAACTATCAATAAGGATGTGGATGTTTGGCAGCGGAAAATCATCTTTAGGGCTGGCCTTGTTGAGGTCTCTGTAATCCACACAAACTCTGACCTTTCCGTTCTTCTTCGACACCGGAACTATATTGGCCAACTAGGTAGGATACTCCACTACTTTAAGGATTCCAACGTCCATCTGCTTAGCCACTTTCTCTTTGATTTTTAAACTCATGTCAGGCTTGTATTTCCTCGGCTTTTGCTTGACGGGAGGATATGTTGGATCAGTAGGCAACCTATGTGCTACTATGGAATGGCTGAGCCCCCTCATATCAGCATAGGACCAGGCGAAGACGTCCTTATATTCTTTCAAAAACTCTATGTACTCCCCAACCTCATCTTTCGGCAAATGAGTGCTGACTTGGGTCTCTTTAGACGTCTCTGCATCTTCCAGGGTTACCACATCGGTCTCTGCCAGATTTTCTTTAGGCTTGTCTTCAAACTCTTCTACTTCCCTGACAATTTCAGCCAGTACCTCATCCTCTTCAGCTTCTAATGAGTTGCCTAAGTTATGTCGTATAGTTTCATTACAAGTAATGGACTTAGATTCAATGCGTTCAATACTAGAAAGGCTGAAAATATAAATAAAACAGAATCAAATATATGAAAGGAAAATAATTTTATTAATTAAAAAAAACTTGCTCAGAGATTCTTGCATAATATTCGAAAGAAATTTAACAACTTTGAAAAGAAATATTTTATTTTAAAATAATAAAAAAAATTAATCCTTTTAGTCTACCCAGATGCCCGACGAGCTATGAATGGAGTGGTTGTCCAGTTGGTGACCCCTCTTTGAATTCCAACTTCCTATGGTGGGGCCCCTCCTTCTTCCTCATTAACAATGGCATGGCAATTGTTTTCACTTGGCTCCTCCAATAACAGATTCCTTAAAATGAATAGCACGATGTCTTCTTCGGCTCGCTTGATATCAAGGAAACTATCAGACACGAAAGTTTGCTGAAGAGAAGGCAGTGGGTTGGGCAACAAGAAACTTCGGCTCCCCAAAGGATACTTCCAATCGTCCAGCTCCTCGGTAGTGGGTTGGTACCCCAATCCCAAAGTGGTTTTTTGTGTTGCCACAGGCAGAGGCTCCGCCATCCCTTGTAATCTGACCCCAAGGCCCTTTCCTGGCTTGAAACCTAACCACAACAGCATACTCAGAATTTTGTCGCTCCACCACCTTCCTTCCTCGATAACACCAACAATTTCTAAGGTGTGAAAACTCTCCCCGTCAAAACCTCCTTTACCTTCAATGACGGGGATAACAGGAGCATCATAGATAGGACAGCTTTCATCCCCATGGACCAAGACCTCTTGGTGATCCCACTAGAACTTCAAGCATTGGTGCAGAGTTGAAGGCACCGCCCCTGCGGCAAGAATCCATGGGCGTCCTAATAGCAGATTGTAGGAGGCTGAGATGTCCATTACTAGGAATGTTATGGTGAATGTGGCAGTTCCAACCATCACATCCAGATCAATTTCTCCTACGGTATCCCTTTGTGAACCATCAAAAGCTTTGACATTCATCTTCTATAACTTGATTCGGGTGAGGTCAACTTCTAGTAGGGTCAAAGTATTCAGGGTGAAAATGGTTTGACCAAAAATCGGGTCAATCAACACCTTGGTTATGAATTTGTCTGCATGCTATACCATGATATGCAACTCTTTGTTATGAGCCACACCTTCCGTAGGCAATTTATCTTCGTGGAATGAGATCTTCTGGGCTTCAAATACTTGTCCCACCATGTGGACCACTTTTCTGCTAGATATGCTTGCAGGAACATATGCCTGTCCTAACACCTTCATCAGAGTTTTTTGGTGTTGATCAGAGCTTTGTAAAAGGGACAAAATATAAATCTGAGGCGGGGTCTTGCTCAACTGTTCCACCACAGAGTATTCCTTTACCTGCACCTTCTTCCAAATACCACTATTTTCAACCCCCGCCGCCGGTTGATTTTCTTTTTCGGCTCCTTGAGACAGAGTGTCGGGAGTGTATATCCATCCAGACCCAGTTACCCCTTGTGCCGCATCCGCCTCTAACACTTTTGCTCCTCGTGGGGCATTTTCCTCATAGTTCGAAGGCACTATTTTGTATGAAACTGGAGATGCTCTTACCACTATAAACGGAGGCCTTGGGTAGCTACCTCAACCTCAAACGGGGGACGTCTTTGTACTGTCATGGATGGGTCCAAAGAAGAACCTGCTTTGTGCTTGATTACCCCAATGGTATTCGATTAAATATTCAACCTCATCATAATAAATCACACTCACTTGGTGGTTTGTCAGAGGATTACTTGTTACATTAGGTGTCGAGTCTTTGAGATGAATGATCTTTGTATCAATTAGCTTTTGTATTTTTTTCCTTCAACAATCTACAGGACTCTGTTGTGTGCCCCCTCATGCCTAAGTGATACATACATACCTTGTTGTGGTCATACCACTTAGCTTGGGTATCAACAGGGAGGGCAGGAATGGGCTTAATGTAACCCGCTTCTTTCAGCCTCACATACAGTTGATCAATCGGTTCTGCCAACGGGGTATAAGTTTTTGTTAGACTCCTTTCAAATTGGGCCCTAGGCCTTTGGCTTGGTGAGGAAGAAGGTCGTAGGTGAGAACGTCGTGGATAATAAGGTTGTGCGCTATAGATGGGATAAGTGGGAGCTTTGTAATGTGAAGGAAGGGTTTGGAAATGAGTTGGAGGGGGAGTTTGATATGGTGCTTGGTAAGAATGGGGAGTTTGGTATGGTGATGGAGCTTGGTATGGTGATGATGGAGCTTGATATGATGGAGGTGGAGTTTGGTAATGCGGGGTGGAGTCTGAGGTCTGTAAACATAATTCTTCTGCCCTTGGGCTATCATAACAGTGCTAACTTCTTTCTTCTTATGATTTTCTAAAGTAGCCCAAGACTGCAAGGCTTTGTTTGCAACTTGCAATGCATTCAAGTTGATGATGGTACCATCCTTGATACCGTCTTCAATCTTCTCGCCCAACTTGATGATCTCTGCAAAACGTTTCTCACTAACTAACATCAATGTATCATAAACTTGCGGATCCAGAGTCTGCATGAAAATATCTTTCATCTGTACCTCCTCCATTAGGGGCCGTACTCTGGCAGCCTCGGTCCTCCAACGAGTCACAAATTCCCTAAAAGTTTTAGTGGGATTCCTCTTCAGGTTTTGGATGTAATGCAAATCAGGTGCATTTTCTATATTGAACCCAAACCGCTCTACAAAGGTTGCTGCCATCTCTGCCTAGGTAAACCACTTCTTCGGATTTTGCTCCACGTACCAGCTAAGAGACTCACCGGTCAAACTTCGCATGAATAATTTCATCCTTATCTTCTCATTTTGTCCTACGCCTACCAGCTTGTCGCAATACAATCTCAGGTGGGCCCTTGGATCACCGGTCCCAGTAAATAGTTTGAACTTGGGAGGTTTGTACCCTCTGGTATCTCGACCTCCGGGTGTATGCACAGGTCTTTATAGTCTAGACCCGTTATCCCCTTGGTGCCTTCAACACTTTGCAATCTGTTGTTTATCTTTTTTAAATCCTTCGCTAGAGTATGAACCAGTCTATTCTTTTCTGAAGGCTCGGATTCCTCTAGATGGCGAGTCGCAGTCGTCGTCTCCACATAGATTGGGTTGGTATGGGTGCGGTCATATGTTGCATTTATATTGGTCGAGGAAAGTATTTCTTTGGCTGGTGATGGGTAATGGTAGGTAACAAGAGTGGGTGGATTTGGATATGTATATGGAGGGTATTGATAATATTGGGGTGGGGTATCTCGTGGTGGAGTTGCGGGTTGTGAAGACAGAGGGAGGCTGGCTGGTGCTTTTGAAGTTGAGGTGTCAGCTTGAACCCCAAATGTGTATCATGGTTGTTTAAACTGTGAACTTGTGCTAACTTTTCTTGAAGCTTAAAGATTTTCTGCTCTAGCCTTATAATCACCTCGTTATAACTTGGAGGGCAGATCCCTTCCGAATTATCTCATTCATCCCTAGAAGTACTGTTACCACTCTTATCTGAGACGCTATTGTGCTCGTCCATCTTATTCTTCCCTCTGTTGTTGCGGCTAGGAATGGGAGGAGAAGAAGTGGGAGCCCCTTTGGACCTTGTATAGTAGGTCAGATTTACACAGATCAACCTTTGGGAAAGGAAAAAATAAGACAAACAACAAACAAATCCACAGTTAGTAAGATAGGTTAGAAATCATGCTAATTAAAGTAAAGATCAAACAAATAATAAACTTGTTGACGCATTTCCTAGTTTTGGATCCCCTTTTATGCCAGAGGTAGGCCTAACGAGTTTGGGAGATAAACATGCTATTAAGTAATGTCATTTTTCTCCCAAAATAAACCCCAAAATGAAACTTTATTAAGATGAAATCGTTGCAAATACAAGAAAACGACTAAAGAAAAATAGCATTAAACTAAATCTTGAAAACTTCTTCTTCAGGGTTTGCTTTCTTTGGGTCTTCCAGCACTTTGTCAAAACGGTGGAGAATAGACAGGAGATAGGCCAATTCTCGATCCTTCCCCATAGCTCCCCCATTGAGGCATTCCTCCCCATGTTTACTGAATTCATCGCGCATCTCTTGTATCCTTGACTCCAAACCTAAGGCGCGATCTCTCTAGTACTCCAACTCTTTGCCCATATCAGCAATTTCTTTGGCACTGTCGTCGTGTAAAAGATGGTGACAAGCCTCAGTATCTTGGACCTTCCTCTTTAGGCGGCGGTAGATGTTTTGTTATTGGGCTTCCTTATCCTCCACATGCTTGCCTTGTTTAACACTCGATATTGCAGTACCAGCCCAATCGTTATGTAGCCACTCGATG
The DNA here is from genome assembly GCA_018107945.1 of Datura stramonium. NCBI lineage: Eukaryota > Viridiplantae > Streptophyta > Magnoliopsida > Solanales > Solanaceae > Datura > Datura stramonium. The sequence goes on from JACEIK010004287.1 coordinate 101,830, forward strand.
TATCCTGTTACATAACCTACCTGATATCTATCTGCCTCCATGCTCTTCTCATCGAGGTAGATCTTTTTGTTCCACACTTTTGCAATGTCCAGAGCATGCGGAACAAAAATTTCCTTGTAATCCACTTGGTATGCATCCATGTTGGAAACCCTAGGTATTATTTGCATTTTTCCAGCCTGACGCATTGTTCGCATCAGAGAGTACGGTTGAAGATCTCGGATTCCTATCAAAATCAAATAGTATCGAGACTTGGTATATACCATGAAGTTAGATCTTGGGAACCAATCAAACATCCATAGCACAGAGTCTTCTGTCAAATTACCCAACATTTGACCCTATTTTTCCACCTTTTGGGCCTTTTTATCGACTTAACACCCATAGTGACCTTGTAGTGATGAGTGTCAATATGATCGATTTCTGTAGGTCGGGGCATGGTTGGATTGCTACGCACCTTTTGAAGATGTTCAATAAGCCAGAGTTGAAGCAGCAGATTACATCCTTTAAAATGCTTGAACCCATTTTTGCATTTTCCCAAGGCTCGATAGATGTCGGCCACAATCATTGGGATGATTGTACAAGGTCCTTTGTCAACACCTTTGCACAAGGAATGAATGACTGAAATAAAAAGGGTATCAATGTCTTCCTCGTTTCCTCGTGGGAAGACCACCATCCCCAGAAAATATACCATGAATGCAAATATTCTTTTACTCATCCACGGTCTCGGATCGGGACTCTCTATTTCGTAGATCTCGCGAGATGAATTGTGACCAAACCTATTGAGCAGATAAGTTGATGGAATCCTTTCCTTCATTAAATAGGACACCATGTTGCTACCTTGTAACCCCAACTTGTCACGCACATCTTCTAAGGTGACACGTTCGGTATAACCATTTCAGCTTTTTCCCATTTCCTGTTCCTCCATGACAGGCTCACATTTTCTACATACCCTCCAATTTCTTGTAATAATAGAGTCATCTCAACATCACTAAATTTGAAAACAACCCTTTTCTCGTCCTAAAATGCGGTGGCCGCTTCAATAAGTTCTCGACATGAAGCAACTTGCTTAAGGGAAGGTAAGTGTCCCAACACTTTTCTTACCTCATTTTGACCGTATTCTCCTAAATCAACCCACCATGATTTCAATCCCATGGGCATGCACCAAATCATGCCAAACCTTGGGTAGGAGGTAGGGAGTCTCATTGTACCTGCAATACAAAGAAGGTTAAACTAACCTACCCACTCAGGAGCAAAATGACGTTACTTAAACATTATTCTCTCTCAAAATGCACATAATTTATGAATCGTCTTCCTTGGGATTTTAAAATCTCTTAAGACTTAGGGAAAAGTTTCCCTATTAATCTTAACGTGCCATGGACGTCACAATTTTTCTAAGTTTAAGATGATGTGCACACCTTACTAAAGGCGTAAACGGTCAAGATCTAGGAAAAAGAGTGGGTATGACATGATTTTTTCAAGCGGACAACTCGAGAGTGAAGAAGCTTATGACCGTCGACGCATCGCTGATCGACCAAATCATAAGGCATTCCTCGGAGGTATTTTAATAGTGAACCGCCGTGAAACCATGCAACCGTTGTCAAGTGTGTGACAGTGAGATGTTCCCAAGTGGGGGAAAGTATGAGCGATATGACAATTACAAAAATAAAACACGCAGCAATTTAAACAAGTAAATGTTTATTACATATTACAAGTGGTAAATAATAACGGTGAAATGAAAAGAAAAAGAAAGAAAACTGTTAGTAACTTCATGTTTAAAGAAACAGATAAAGAATAAACTATTATATAAATAATCAAAAAGGTTTTAATCATGGAAATCAAAACTCAAATAAAGCCCCACATAAAATGAACACGTTGTGGTTAAAGCCTAAGATCCCCAACAGAGTCACCATGCTGTCGCACCCATTTTTTCTTACGAAAAGCGAAACTCGATATGTGACGTCTCTTAAGGGTTATTTAAAGAGAAGAATCGTCACCTAACGATTTAAGGTGTGTTAGGGCACCGTTCTACACTACGAGTCTGTTTAAATTAGCATATGTTACCAGGTTCGGGCAAGGGCTTAAATTACCTCGAAAGAAAGGTGTTAGGCACCTTTCAAGGTCCACAAATGTGTTTCCTGGACGGATCCATTAATATGTGGGGGAATTTAACTAATGAGCAAACGAGGGTTGATTTTAACTTAAGTTATTTAATTTAAACTAGATTGATAAACTTAAAATAAATAAAGAAATTATAGACAAGCGAGGAGAAAGAAGATGGGACAAAATGCATTTAAAGACTATCTTTATCATATTAAAAACGGTTGTTACATTTAATTAAGAAAGTTAATCAAAAATACATGTTACAAATATAATAACTTTCAATAAGGAACATTGACAAATACAAAATTTAACAAACGAATAACCGAAGTTTGAAGATAAGGGGCCGAACCTCATAGAGGAGCCTATGTATCCCCGAAGGAAATCAGGTCAGACGTAGTTCTATACTTGAAAGAGGAGGGGTAATTTTAACCTAAAGGGATCACCCCGTGCAACTTAAATAATACTTCGCAATGATTTACATTGTTCGTATTATTCAGCGAGCATGGACTATCATTTCCCACTACCCGCCTAGTTAATTAATTATTAACTTAAAGTGCTCTAGGTGAAGAAAAATGGCCTAGAATTTTCCTACTCGTCCCACACCTAACGTCCAAGCAGCGTTGGAAAACTATTTGGATTTGGGGTCAAAAAATCCTAAGGCTATTAAAGAGATTAACGTCGAACAACAAACAAGACCAGAAAACACGAATTAGCACATAAGAGATTCACATAAACCTCTATGATAATTTCCATAGGCAAGATTTTGACTAAATACCACATCAAGCAAGCACTTCAGGTTAATCAAATCGTTAATTGTGAATGCAGCATTTGTTTAACTAGGTAGGTGCAATTAAAAACAGGTTACGAATAATGGCTTAAAAAGAAAATACCAATACAGTCAAATCATATGAGTACAATCTATTGCAAGATTTGTCATTCGTTTCCTACATGCATGATTTCTAAAATTAACGATAAATTACGGTTGTACACATGCAATCACTTTAATTCATAATTTATGATATGAGTGATTATCCTATGGACATAATATCTAGTAGTTTATTAATACTCAATTTTAGAATCTCTATGTAGGATGTGAATAAAATAAATCATTAAGCACGCTAATACTGAACCGGCCGACATAATGCCGAAAATAATTCATATAGGATAATTTACTAACGCATGCTTCAAATTAATTGGCTATAGTTCGTATAGGCATGACTTCTAGAAAAATAATCATGTTCATATTAATCCTATGGGCATGATTTCTAGCATTGCTTACGTTATAGAATCTTATAGGTATGATCTCTACTATGAGATAATCGAGTTGCAGTATTCCTATAGGCAAGATTTCTAGCGATACGTTTGATATAGTATTCTATAAACATGTTTTCTATGTGGGTTTAACAGTTAAGAAAACAGCAAAGACATGCAATCCCCGCCCCTAAAAACCACTTTTACTATTTATCAGTGTTTTACAATTATTACAAGATAGAAGAATATAACAAATTAAATACAAAAAATAAAAATTAAATTGAAGAACCAATATGTAGTCCATCCTATCCCAGGGAACTCTTCATCCCAAAGGAATAACCTGTTTAACAAGTAATACGACAAATGCACCTGTACAAACATATATTCGGAATCCATAACTTGCAAGTTATTTGACTTTCACAAAATACTCATGCACATAAATTGGATTACGAAGATTTAAGCACATATAATGATATCCAAGAACACTCAAGATTTTAAAAGAGTTCATCACAACGTGATGCAAATACTAGTTTACACATCTTATTATGAGAAAATGGTATGGAGGAATAACTAATTGGTTAATCAATGAAAAAAAACTAGAGTAACAACCAGCAAGTTCAAAAGGGCTTTACCGAAAATTGAGACCCAAACTTCAACACGTCAAGATCACGAAGATCTCGTGGATCCCGAGCAGTGCTCACATTGAAGTGGGGCAGGAGAAATATGATTTTAAAGAAAGAACAGAGCACCATTTGTGAAATAAAGTATTGCAATTCTATGACAATCTGAATGAATGAAAAAGAGAAGAGGGCTACCTTTTTATAGCTAATCATGAAGAAGAAAATAATTAATTCATGGAATCAACTAAATACTTAGAAGGAAAGGAGATAAAGAACGAAATTAACCAAAGGGGATTCTCCTTAAGTAGAATATAATTTACCCAATCAGCATAGACTAATTGGACCCCCTTAAAACCACATGTTGAATTCAAGAAGGAAACAAATCAATACAGAAATGCTGACAATATTCCCGTCAGTCACAAACAAACCTAATTATTTAAGGGAAGTTTAACCATCTTTTGAAATTCAAAAATTCCAGAAGTATTACCGGGCAAATATAATTCTAATTGAAGAAGGAAAATAACTTATTCTGCCAAGAATGGTAAACCTTTAATATAGTTGTCATATTTCGAACCAATAAATGGTCAAGTATAGCAATTAACCTAAATTTTCCTTGCAAGAAAATAAATCAAATAGATGTAAATTAAATAATTTACCATAATTAACTAATGCTAAGCTATTCTATGTCCAACAGAGCGATTTTCACATTACCATATTTAGCACACTGATCAGATCTCAATTAATCATAATATATTGAGATAAATATATGNAGATAAATATATGGAGAGATTTACGGGATTTTTCCAAACATGAAATCTTAACCTCATCGTATAAACATGAATTACGAATCAATCATTAATAGTTTGCCAAGATATTTTAATTCTACCCATCTCTTCAAGAGAAAACAAATAAAATAGAGACAAGTCAACAGATACGTTCATGAAGACCACAATATGTTATGAGTCCATTTCTAGACAAGAGAATTTAGACAATATTAGAATTTTATGCAGAGGGAAATAAAGAACAGTCAAGAGTGATATACATGCATACTAAAATAGACCCAACTAAATCAAATGGAATATAGCCGGCCTTTTCTTGTAGAAAACTGGCACTTCACATGCGATAATCTAGAGATAAGCACAGGATAATATTCTAAATATTTATAAATGTTCCTATTATCAGCAGACATGTTAAAAATTTATATCTAGATAAGTATAGATAAAAAAAACGAGAAAAAAGATGAAAATAAAACCCTCAAAATAATCAATATTACGGACGGATCTACAAAGATCTGTCCAGTGAATAATCTTGTAAGCTGATGGCGGGGAGGGATGGTGATGTAGTGGTGAGAGTTGATAAAAAAAAGAGAAACGGAGGGAGGTCGGGCTGGTTTTTGATCAGAGATGACAGCGAGAACAGGAGGAGATCTGGTGGGATTGCGGCGGAGAAGGGAGGGACGAGGTCTGGTCGGCTGTTGGCAGTGGTGGTGCGTCGAAAAAGGGAGGAAAAGAAAGAGGGTGGTCAAGGCATCTGGTGGTTTACAGCTGGTTCCTGGTGAATGGAAAATGGGATAGAGGTGCCGATGTGGTTACTGGTTCGCGAAATTTGAGGAGGGGAGGCCGGTTTCTCCGGATTTTTGACGAAGAAGATGAGGTAACGAGGGGAAGGGCTGCGGTGCTACTGCTGGTGGGAGGAGAAAAAATGAGAAGTGAATTAGGGTTAGGGGGTAGATGATATTATTTAAGGTAAGGGAGTAGGGTTTAATGTCAACCGCTGGATTAGATTAGATGAAAAAATAGGATTAATCCTTAGGTTCTAGGTCGGGTCATGAGTTATGGAGCAGGTCACGGGCGGATTATATGGATAGGATTAGATTGAAATTGAATTGAATTAAAAAGTGGCCAAACTTGGTAAACAATAGGCTAAAATTGATAAATTTAGGCAAAAAGTGGGTAGACTTTAAATAAATTTGACGAAATTGAATATAAAATGGCTCGAATTTAAATGAATTGGAGAAAAATTAAATTAGTTGTTATTAAATTAATAAAAACACTACACTTGTAAATAAAATAATAAAGAGTTTAATTTACTACACTTGTAAAATAAATTAATAAATAGATA
>JACEIK010004288.1:0-35378 GCA_018107945.1 Datura stramonium
GGCATGGGCGTGGCACGGCGCTGGGCGCGGCACACGCACAGCGTGGCACGCTGCCTGGCGCGGCCATCCTTGCCAAGGCATGCTCCTTGCCGACTTTCGCCTGTTGCTCCCGACTCTATTCCTTTACTTCACCAACTTATAAATTAGTTCCTCAAAATCATTGAAACCTACAAAACAAGGACTAATCATGTTGGTTAGTACATGTATTCACATTTATATAAAATCACATGAAAATGTATGTAATTAATTAGCTAAACAAGACTAAATTAAGATATAAAGCATCACTCGGGCATGCTATTTTGCCCGAGATCAAATGGCATGAAGAAGGATATCAGAGAATTCGTAGCAAAGTGTCCGAATTGTCAGCAAGTAAAGGTTTAGCATCATAGATCGGGAGGCATGCTTTGGGATATATGTATTCCTACTTGGAAGTGGGAAGATATCAATATGGACTTCATCACGGGTTTGCCTCGCACTCACCGGCAATATGACTCCATTTCGGTTATGGTAGACAGGTTGATCAAGGACACTCATATTCTACCAGTCAAAACCATGTATTCAGAAGAGGATTATGCTAACCTATACATCCAAGAGCTAGTTCGGTTGCATGGAGTGACTGTATCCATCATATCAAACTGGGGTACCCAATTTACCTTTTAATTTAGGAGGTCGTTTCAAAAAGGACTGGTAATCAGGTTAAACTCAGCACAGTGTTTCATCCACAAATGGATGGTAAAGCGGAGTGGACAATTCAGACTCTCGAGGAAATGTTGAGAGCATGCGTGATTGACTTCAAAGGTAGCTGAGATTAGCACTTGCCTCTTATCGAGTTTGCATGCAATAACAACTATCATTCCAATGTCCAGATGGCACCGTTCTAAGCTCTCTGTGGATGGAGATGTAGATCGCCCATTGATTTGTTTGAGGTTAGAGACACGGCAATGATAGGACCAAATTAAGTTCATGAGGTGATGGAGAAGGTTCGATTTATAAGGGACAGGTTTAAACTACTTAGAGTCACCAAAAGTCCTATGCCAGCGTGAGAAGGAAAGAACTAGAATTTGAAGTTGATGATTGGGAATTTCTGAAGGTGTCTCCCATGAAGGGAGTGATCAGGTTCATAAGAAGGAGAAACTTAGTCCCCGCTATGTTGGCCCATACCAGATAGTAAGACGTGTTGGCAAGGTGGCTTTTGAGTTGGAGTTTCCCTCAGAATTAGCTTCTGTGCATCCTATTTTCCATGTGTGGCTTTTAAAGCATTGTTTGGATGATCTAGCTCTAGTTGTCCTGATGGACAGTGTTGGTGCGAGAGACAGCCTCAGTTATGAGGAGGTTCCGGTAGAAATAGTGGCTCATCAGGTTTGAAGGCTAAGGAACAAGGAAGTAGCTTCAGTTAAAGTGTTATAGAGGAATCAGCATGTTGAAGGAGCTACGTGGGAAGCAAAAGCAGATATGATGGCTAAATACCCACATTTATTCTCTACCGGCTCAATTCTAGCTTGAGGTATCGGTTTTGACCTAAAACTCCATTTTGTTTATGTGTTCAGTTCATGTGCCCAAGTTTCTTTTATGTATATGGATGTACGTACGGTTCGTGAATTCAGTTCAGCATGTAGTTTGAATCGGAGGTAGTCATTCCGTTAGTTTTCGATTTAAATGATCAGTATTTTAATATGATAATTGCATTTCTCTACTTTTTTGTATGTTTTCCAACATTCCAGTACGAATTTTCCCAAGGGGGAGATATTGTTACACACTCAGAATCCCAAAGATTAGACCCAGGAGTTGAAACAGAAAAAAACTAAAATTTTGCAGTAGGTCATAGAACGGGTCGTGAGGTGACCTGTTGGTGCAGCCCATGAGTTGTGAGGTGACCGTGGGGAGGCTCAGGTTATGAGTTTTAAAATTTGAGAAAGGGGATTCTACGGACGTGATCATGAATCGTGGTCAGGCCCCACGACTCGTTAGGTCAGTCGTGGAGTGGGTGAGTAAGAAAAGAGAAGGAAGAGAGACAATGTACTTGACGGGAGAACCCAACAAGTCGTGGTCAGTCACAACGATTCTTGGGGAGGGTAGTGAGTAGCAGGATGAAGCAAGGTAAGAATCAGAGGCAGTGCACACCACGGATGGTGACCACGAGTTATGGTCACTAGGTAACGATTCATCAAGTCTTTCGTTACTAGCCCAGCAAATTTGAGAAACAATATACTTCACGAATCATGCCCGAGTTGTAGCCATAGAGGAAGAGTCGTTAGGTCCCTCGTTACGTACATCTTGCAGTTAAATTCTTCGAATTTAGTAAGGGCTTTTCTGTAATTCCTAAGATCCTAAGGCATGAACTACGTCATTTTGAGTTATTAATGATGACTTTTAAAGGGGTTAAGTTCATTTTAGGCCATATTCATTCATTCATGCAAGGTAGAAGGTGAGAGAGGGAAATCAAGCTTAGTGTTCTTCAATTTCTCTTTAATTCCTATTGGGCATTCAAAGAAGCGTAAGAATCAGCTACCAACAGGTATGTAGGGTTATGAATATCTATGTTCAATCTATGGGGTTTTAACCCAAATTCATGAATTTTCTAATTCTCTACATGGTTATGATTTAATTATGTTTGTACTACTGAATTATGAAGCATGGGCAAGTTTTATATTCTTTTAGATCAAAAAACATGTTGCTAGCTTTATGAAATAAAAGGCCCATTGATGAGAAGTTTATGAAAGAAGAGATTTGTGATGAATGTATGATTATGATGAGGTGTTATGATAAAAAGCATGTTGTCAAGCCACCCATGTTTATAGTGATGTTTACCATGTGAAATAAGCATTCTCAAGCATGATAAAGCTTTGGGCAATGCCCACGTGTACAAAGTATGATCTATGATTTTCCGAATTAAGCTTACCACATGATTTTGGAGCCAAGACTCCCAATTATCTTTCAACTTGTGGTATGCTTTTAGTGAAAGCTTCTCATATGCACGATTTCATATTTGAGATGTATTGGATTATTGAGCTTCTCAATAGACGATGTTGAGCTTCATTGAAAAATGATGTAGAGCATATGCATGTTTTTGGGAGTAGTGTTTAGCACCAAGTAGGTTAGGGGTCGATCACCCTATGCCTCAGAACTACGTGCAAACGTAGGTTTGTACTTATATATATTACTTTGGGAAGTCCCTTGTGAGCTATCCCAAGTCTTATTGGCCCACGAGCTTGATATCGATATCATAGTATTGTCCCTATCCATGGAGAGGCTTCGGACAGCTCTACCCACTTGAGTATGATAGTTGCGACCACATAAGCTCTATCATTGTGTTTCGGTTAAAAGACGAGTCTCCCATTTTTCCTCATGATTCCAGTCATGCATGATTATCATTCACGAGATTTCTATATCTACCAAACCTTCTCTTTCTTGTGAGTGTTGACTCAAATAAAGATCAACCTAGATGGCACTAATCACAAGAGTAAAGTCAAACCAACCAAGATGCAATAAATCAATTCAAAATAATAAATACTAAAGGCTATCAAGCTATATTCCCCAACAATGATGCCATTTTTGATAACATCCAAATTCACTCCCCTTAACGAGAGAGTGTAAATGGTCATTGATAAAACAAATATACCCGACGAGTGTTGGGGTCGAATCCCACAGGGAATAGTAGTTGATCAAGCAAGAGTTTTCTATCAAATTGAAGTAACTCGCATCAATGTATCAACTACAATAAAGTAAAAATTAGGAAAGCACAACTTGTCAAATGAACTACAAAATTTGCTCACGAAAACAAGGACAAAGCATAGAAAATGCCAAAGGAAAGACTACTAGGGGTGTGATATTATCGGGGCATCATTGGATTGGGATTATTAAAAGCTCTGAACACTATTCAATAGTACAATTAGTTGTAGACGACGTGGAACCTTAGTTTTGTCAACCAATTAGGTGCCTCATTCCTCAGGTTTTCTCAAACCCTAAAATCCATTTTATAACAACCACATCAACTTGGGTAAGAATCAACTATTTTTATCTTTGATTCTCAGTGGGTGTTTGACAATGGGTTATGTCTATCTCTATCCCAACTCCGCATGATCAACACCCAATTACCCACTAATGTTTCATCACTTATACTCTAAATTTCTTTTTCAATAAAAATTAAAGTAAGTAATACAACCCACATTTGCAACTATGGATATTAGAATTAAAACATAGATGAAACACTAGAATTATACAAATTGAGTAAATTTACGATCAATTGAACAATACCGAATATAAATCAACCCCAATAATTCACACACCCCTAGAAAGGAATTTAGCTAGTCATGTAAGTAGAAAAAGACATTGCATTAAGGAATAATTCAACATTCATCCAAAAAAATGAGTAAGAAAGTTAAAGAACAAGGTTCTGATCGCCAATGGAGTTTTTCTACCTTCCAAAAGAAGAAGATGAAGCTTTATGATGAGTTGGTAGTTTAACAACTCCCCAGGCTCTTAAAAATGAGTGCTTTCTTAGTTTTCAAGTCAATTAGGTGGATTTTAAGCATTTTCTCCTTGATCTTTGCAGGCACTTAACTTGAATGAAGAAAAACAAGAAATTGAGAAAAAAACATAAAAATAGAGTTGATGACCGGCGCTCCACCAGAGGACACTGGTGAAATGCTAGATTGACCGTAGTTGCCTACTATCTGAAGGGTGGATGGAGACCGACGGACCACAGATCACCACCAGAGAATAGCTGGTGCAAATGTCGAAATGTTAAAGAACTTACTGCCATCAGCTGTGACCAACCGATGATCTGCCGTTGCCAGCATTGAAGCACCAAAAATCTCACTGTCCGTCAACTAGAGCTGATCAGTGCTTCGCAAACCAACACCGGCAAACCACCGGTGAACCTCAAGTGAAGCCCGTCGTTAAGTGGTCAAAATGTAAAGCACGAAAAAAGAGGAGCAGATCTGTACCATATTTTTGTGCCTCTCATAAAGAAACTAAATATTCCATTCTAGAAAGTATTGATGATTCTATTGTTTTGGCTTGTACAAAAAGTATAGAGAAATAGAAAACGAAAGAGTTATCTTCTTCATTGGGAAGGTAGAAAACTCCGTTGAGCTCAGACCTCGATTGAATTTCTCTTAGTCAAGCTTTTGAATAGACATTGAATTGTTATTTAATGCAATGTCTTGTTTTACTTACATGAGTAGCTAAATTTTTTGCTAAGGCTGTGTGAATTATTGAGGTTGATTTGGGTTGAGTATTGTGTATTTGATTACTTAGTAAGTATATATTTTGGGTTTCCTATGAATTTTAATTTGAAAACTCATAGTTGCAAATGTGGGTTCCATTTTCTTACTTTAATTTTGCTTGAAAAGGAAATTAAGGTATTGGTGAGGAATAGGTATTTGGGTGGTAATTATGTGGGGTTGGGCTAGAAATAACCAAAACCCATTATTACACATCCATTAAGGATTGGAGCTAGAAGTAGTAAATCCATACCCCAGTTGATGTGGTTGTTGTGACGAGGAACCTCGAGATTTGAGAAAGCCCGTGGTATAAGACATCTAATTGGCTAAGAAACTTAAGATTTCACCTAATCCGTAGCTAATCATATTGTTTAGTAAAGATAGTAGCAACTAACAATTCTAACCTATTGAAGCTCTTATCAATATCACACCCCTAGTATTCTCTCCATTGATCTTTTCTATACTTTGCCCCTGATTTGAGTATGCAAATCCATATTTTATTTTATAAATCATGATTCCACCAATTTTCTCTTAATTATCTTGCAGCATTGATGCGAATTAGTTCAATTTAATAGGCGACTATTATGTGATAAGCTGATATTTCTTATGGGTTTCGACCCGGACACCATCAGGTAATTTGTTTTGAACAGCAACCATTTATCCTCCTTTGTAAAGAAGAGTGTAGTTTGGACATTATCAAAAATGGCATCATTGTCAGGGAATGTAGTTTGATAGCCTTTAGTTGTTTGTTACTTTGAGTTGATTTTTCAAATTAGCAAGTGAGTTGAGGTAATTTGGCATTTTGTGCTTCATTTTCCTATTGTTGAGTTGTTGATGATATGCTAATGAGCCCCTTTGAAAGTATATCGAGAGATCCCGAGAAGGCGTCTTATGTTGAAACCCTTCAATTGACGGATGAGATGTGGAGGAGAGAGGAAAGAAAAGACATAGTGTTGATTGTAGTGATGACGCAAATAGAGCTGCTAGCGAATTGTATGATGGGTTTTCTTATAAGGTTACAACAAGCCAATCAGGGCTATGGGTATCGCTATAGTGAAAATCAAGGTCAGAACTCTGTCCGTTCAGCTGAGACGAGTATACAAGGAAGTGACGAGTCCCTCACATATCTCATTGAAAGCATGCTAGAGGTGGTGCTTGAGCGAGTTGTTTCGACTGATTTAGGAATTCAGGAGTTGCAAAGTGATTTGTTGGACCTCACTAAAATAGTGAAAGATCATAAGATGGCCATAAGACAGTTAGAGGATAGAATGAACTTGTTAGCATCTAAAATGGCAAGTCAGCAGGTGACAAAGGAAAAAAAGGCTCCACCACCCCTTACTAACGTGGAATACTAATATCCTAAAGCACACCTCCTGGTCTCTAATGCTTTACCTTTACTTGCTGATAGTTTGGGTGTTTAGCTACAAATTCTGCGATGTCCTTCTTCATGCCATTCCACCAATAGACTTATCCTAAGTCATGGTAAATCTTGGTGGCAACTGGATGGATAGAATACCTGGATCCATGAGCCTCATGCAACATCCAGTTCCTTAAATCATCAACATTCGAAACACATAAGTGACCCTGGTATCGAAGCACACCATCTCCCCCTTTGGAGAAGACATCTACCTTCTGATTTTGAATGGATTCCTTTAACTTTACCAAAATAGGGTCCTTATCTTGTCTAGCTTTTACATCATCATCAAGGGCGATTCTGATATGTAAAGAACAATAATACCGCCATCGGTTTAATTAACCAACCGAACTCCCAACCTTGCAAATCGATGCACGTCTTTCACTAGCTCCTTTCTTCTCACATCCACAAGGGACACACTTTCAATAGAGAGTCTACTAATTGTGTCCACTACTACATTAGGCTTGCCCGGATGGTAAAGCACACTCATATCGTAATCCTTAAGTATCTCTAACCACCTCCTTTGAGGAAGATTGAGATCCTTCTGGGTAAACACAAATTTTAGACTCTTATGATCCGTAAACATATCAACATGGACCCCCTACAAATAATATCTCCATATCTTTAATTCAAATACCACCACGACCAATTAAAGATCATGGGTCGGGTAGTTCTTTTCATGCATTTTCAGCTGTCTTGAAGGGTAGGCTATCACTTTCTAGTGCTGCATCAATACACACCACAGTACGATCCTTAAAGCGTCACAATACACCACGAACCCATCGGTACCCTCATGTAGAGTTAACACCGGTGCTGAGGTATGTCGAGTCTTCAATTCCTAAAAGCTCCTCTCACAAGCCTCCAACCATTGGAATTTCACCTTCTTTTGGGTCAACATGGTCAAGGGTGCTCCAATAGATGAGAAACCTTTAACAAATCTCTGATAGTAGCCTGCTACGCCTAAAATGCTCCGGACATCTGAAGGATTCACCTGTCTAGGCCAATTCTTCATTAGTTCTATTTTCTGAGAGTTCACTTGTATGTCCTCACTTGATACCACATGGCCAAAAAACGCCCCAGATTTCAACCAAAACACGCACTTGCTTAATTTTGCATATAGATGGCGATCCTTGAGAGTCTATAGCACCACTCTAAAATGAGCGCCATACTCCTCCTCGCTCTGAGAGTATATCAGGATGTTATCAATAAACACAATCACGAACATATCCAAGTATGGGTTGAGCACCATATTCATCAAGTCCATAAACGTCGCAGGAGCATTCGTTAGTCCAAAAGACATAACTACAAACTCATAATGACCATAACACATCCTGAAAGTTGTCTTCAAGATGTCGCTCTCCAAAACATTGAGCTGATGGTACCCGGATCTGAGATCTATCTTTGAAAAACACTTGGTACCTTGAAGCTGGTAAAACAAATCATTGATCCTAGGTAGAGGATACATGTTCTTGACGGTGACCTTGTTCAATTGCCAATAATCAATACACATATGGAGAGAACCATCTTTCTTCTGTACAAGGAGAACTGGTGCACCCCACGGGGACTTGCTTGGTCTGATGAAACCCTTATCCAATAGATCCTTCAACTACTCCTTCAACTCTATTAGCTCTGCTAGAGCCATTCTATAGGGAGGAACAAATATAGGATTCATGTTGGGAAGAAGTTCAATACAAAAATTGATTTTCCTCTCGGGAGGAACACCCGATAAATCATCAGGGAACAATTCTGGATATACACATACTACCAGAACTGACTGGATAATCGGGGTCTTGGATCAACATCCTTAACCCTAATTAGATGGTACACACAACCCTTGGAAAATCATCTTCTTGGCCTTATGATAGGAAATAAAGCGACCTACAAGTAAGACCAAACTACCCCTCCACTCTAAGACTGGCTCACCTAGAAAGCGGAACTCCACCGCATGGGTTATACAATTAACAGAAGCATAACATGCGTACAACCAATCCATGCCGAGAATAATATCAAAGTCAGGCATGGCTAACTCTACTAGGTCTGCGGAGCTGACTTTCTGCAATATTGTGATCGGGAAACTTCTATACACCCTCCTAGCTACAATTGAATCACCAACTGGAGCAGAGACTAAGAATGGTTCTGACCGAATTTCGGGAATGACTCTAAAGATACTAGAAATATAAGGTGTCACAAAAGACAAAGTAGCCCATAGATCTAACAAAGCATAAGCATCAAGGTGAAACACTCGTAACATACCTGTAACCACATCCAGTGAAGTGTCTTGCTCCTGACGTGAGGCGAGGGCATAGAATCTGTTTTGGCGCTGTCTGCCACCCCCATTAGTGGATGCCCCTATAGAGCTGAGCGTGTCGGAGATGCTGCTAGCCTAGTAGTTTCTGCACGACCTCTATCATCATCCTGTCTAGCAAATGGACATGCTCGACGCATGTGGACAGATCTACCGCACCTATAATAGATATCTGAGTTGAGTAAGCATAAAGACATAGAGTAAGCATAAACATGACGTAATATAGAAAGCGAAGAGTAATTCATACATGAAAGCTGAGTACTACAAATAGCCTGAAAGCCTCTAACATATAAGGTGGGTTGATGGGACAACACCCTCAACTACCTGACAAGTCTAAAAAACTGAACATAAAGAGATAACTAATATCAAACTACTCCTTAGAGAATGAGGACACACCAATGAGCTGGATGCTAACTCCGACAACGAGCTATTGACGGTGTTAGGTCTGAAGATCGGAGCCTGTATCATAAAATGATATAGAAAGTATGTGGTCAGTATGTGGAATGTACCGAGTATGCAAGGTAAGTAAAATGGACATTTATAATACATAAAAGGTGATAAGAGATAATAAGAGTAGGAAATCATGCTCATGAAATAAATATCCTAGTACAACATAAGGGTCAAGGTTTTCAAAATATCCGTAATTCATTAATTATCATAGTCATAAGAGAAACTTTACAAATCATAACTTGAGCAGAAATATCATAACGTAACGATGCATAAAAACATGCGGAACAATGGGAGGACTCGTTATAACCGACACCATCAGGTACAGCCTTACATGATGCCCCAACCATCTCACTCAAGTGGGCAGAGTCGTCCCTGGCTTGCCAGGCAAGGGACTTGCATTTTGTGATATCACAAAAGAAGGGATCCGTTAACATTGTAATGTATCAACATGAACCTACGGTGGCAGATAGTTATTAGACACCGGCGAAGTCCTTTGAAGGTCGGGCTACTCGGTGCTAGGCACTGCTCCCAAAAACATGCACTTAGGCTCGTACATAAATCATAAACATCATTTCTATGAGATTTATGGCCAAATAAACCTTAACATCGTTGATTCCCATTTACATACATGTTTAACCATGAATAAAACCCATTAATCGGCCAACTCCATAAATCAATCAATTAGGAAATCCATTTCGTAAATCATACATCATACTGGAACATGTGGGAATTGCCCAATACTTTAACGTGCTTGAAAATACTCAATTCACTTGAAAACATGAATATAAACATGGGTAACATGAAAACTTAATTTCATCATTAATACTTCATTATGCATGAACATTCCTCATAAATCTTAACTTTCATGAACTTCCCATAAATGGGCATTTTAATTTAAAAAGTTTGAAATATGATTTTAATCAAAAACAACGTAAAACTTGCCCAGGAATCATAATTGAATAGTAGATATACATTTAAATCATACCCCTGTAAAATATTAGGAATTTCATGCATTGGGTTAACAAAATTAACATAGGAAATTTCTTGATTTTGAGAGGGATTGGGCATGAGTGTTAAAGGGTTCAACCATTCATAATCATACATACTTGATTAAAGCTAATTCTTACACTCCCTTGACTGCCCAAGAGGAATTTGAGAAGAATTAGAAGGGCTTAAGCTTGATCTCCTCTCTAACTTCCTAATTTTGTATGCATGGGTTTAGAATAGGCTAGAATGGCTTATCCAACCTTAATACACTCTGAAAACGGCTTAAAACGAAATAGTATATGACCTTGAGTATAGGAATGAGGAGAATACCCTTAATAACTTCACAGAAAATAACTGCTCATCAGTCCCCACGACGAACCTAACGAGTCATTTCCATCAGCCACGAGTCATTACATCAATCATTGGGTACAATGTCAAAATGTCACTTGGAACTTATGACGGGCAATCATACGATTCATTATTGGTGACCACGACTCGGGGTCACCACTCTTTATCTCCAGTGCCTCAACCTTAGATCATTAGTTACTTGCTGCCCACGACCCATCCCAAGATTTGTGGTGCCTGACCACAACTAGTGGCAAACTTCCATAGGGTACACTACCAAGCCCCCTTCACTTTCCTCAATCCCTTGCCCACGCTGACTCAACGAGTCGTGGGGACTGACCAAGACTTGTGTTCAGGCCCGTGGGGACCTCATATTCAAAAATTCAACCCAAGCCTGGAACCTCACCACGAGTCACCTCACGACTCATGGTCTTCCCCACGGGTCACAGAACGACTCGTTCTGTGACCTTCTGCAAAATTTTAAGTTTTCTCAATTTCAACTCCTGGGACTTATCTTGGGGCTTCCAAGGTATTACAATATCTGCCCCTGGGAATATTCGTCCTCGAATGTTCAAAATCTTATAGAAAACCGAGAAATGCAATCATCATACTCAAATATAAGTTATTTACGCCAGAAACTGACGGAACGACTATCTCCGATTCAAACTACATGTCTGAACTTAATTCATGAATCATATACACATCGACATACATGAAATAAACTAGGGCACATGAATTGAACATGAAAACTAATTAGAGTTTTAGCGCAAAAATTAATACCTTAAGCTGGAACTGAGCTGAAAGAGAATAAATGTGGATATCTAGCCATCACATCCGCTTCGGCTTTCCAAGTAGCTCCCTCAACATGTTGATTCCTCCATAAAACATTAACTGAAGCTACTTCCTTTTTCCTTATCCTTCGAACCTGATGATCCAGTATTTCCACTAGAACCTCTTCGGAACTAAGGATGTGTTTCACACCGACACTGTCCACCAGAACAACTAGAGCTGGATCACCCAAACACTTCTTTAAGAGTGATACATGGAATACAGGATGCACATAATCTAATTCTAAGGGCAAATCCAATTTATATTACACCTTGCCAACCCGTTTCACAATCCGGTAGGGGCCAACATAACGAGGGATGAGTTTTCCATTCCTTCTAAACCTCATCACTCCCTTCATGGGAGACACCTTTGGGAAAGCCCAATAATCCACTTTGAACTCGAGTTCTTTCCTTCTCGCATCATCATAGGGCTTTTGGCGACTGTGAGCTATCTTCAACCTATCCCATATGAGCTGGACCTTCTCCATATCCTCATGGACTGATTCTACTCCTATTATCGCAACTTCACCAACATTGAATCAACTTATAGGCGATCTACAACTCGTCCCATAGAGAGTCTCAAACGGAGCCATATGAATACTTGAATGGTAGCATTATTGTATGAAAACTCAATAAGAGGCAAGTGATCATCCCAACTACCTTTGAAGTCAATCACGCATGCTCTCAACATGTCCTCGAGAGTCTCAATTTTCTGTGCAGCTTGACCATCCATTTGTGGATAAAACGCTGTACTGAGTTTAACCTGAGTACCCAGTCTTTTTTGAAAAGACCTCGAAAACTGAGAGGTCAATTGGGTACCCCAATCAGATATGATGGACACAGGCACTCTATGCAACCGAACTAGCTCTCGGATGTATAGTTTGGCATAATCCTCCGCTGAATTTGTGGTTTTGACCGGTAGAAATTAACATCTAATGTCAACCTATCTACAACAACCCAAATGGAGCCATATTATCGTCGAGTGCGAGGAAACCCTGTGATGATGTCCATATTGATTTCTTCCCACTTCCAAGTAGGAATACTGATATTTTGAAGCACACCTCTCGGTCTCTGATGGTCGACCTTTACTTGCTGACAGTTTGGGCACTTAGCTACAAATTCTACGATGTCCTTCTTCATGGAATTCCACCAATAGACTTCTCGTAAGTCATGGTACATCTTGGTGGCACCTAGATGGATAGAATACCTGGATCCATGAGACTCGTGCAACATCCGATTCCTTAAATCATCAACATCCGGAACACATAAGTGACCTTGGTATCAAAGCACACCATCTCCTCCTTTAAATAAGACCTCTACCTTCTGATTTTGAATCGTTTCCTTTAACTTTACCAAAATAGGGTCCTCATCTTGTCTATATTTTACATCAGTCACCAAGGACGATTTTGATATGTTCTGAACAATAACACCACCATCGGTCGAATCAACCAACTGAACTCCGAACCTTGCAAGTAGATGCATGTCTTTCACTAGCTCCTTTCTTCCCTTATCCACATGGGACACACTTTCCATAGAGAGTCTACTAAGTGCATCTGTTACTACATTAGCCTTGCCCGGATGGTAAAGCACACTCATATATTAATCCTTAAGTAGCTCCAACCACCTCCTTTGTCGAAGATTGAGATCCTTGTAGGTAAACACATATTATAGACTCTTATGATCCATAAACACATCCACGTGGACCCTGGAAAAATAATGTTTCCAAATCTTCAAGGCAAATACCACCGTGGCCAATTCAAGATCATGGGTCGGGTAGTTCTTTTCATGTACTTTCAGTTGTCTAGAAGCGTAAGCTATCACTTTCCAGTGCTGCATCAATACACACCCCAGTCCGATCCTTGAAGCGTCACAATACACCACGAACCCATCGGTACCCTCAGGTAGAGTTAACACCGGTGCTGAGGTAAGTCGAGTCTTTAACTCCTAAAAGCTCCTCTCACAAGCCTCCGACCATTGGAATTTCACCTTCTTTTGAGTCAACTTGGTCAAGGGTGCTGCAATTGATGAGAAACCATCAAAAATTCTCTGATAGTAGCCTGCTAAGCCCAACAAGCTCCAGATATCTGAAGGATTCACCGGTCTAGGACAATTCTTCACCGCTTCAATTTTCTGAGAGTCCACTTGTATGCCCTCACTTGATACCACATGGCCTAAAAATGCCATAGATTTCAACCAAAACTCGCACTTGCTGAATTTGGTATATCGCTAGTGATCCTTCAGAGTCTGTATCACCACTCTCAAATGAGCGGAATGCTCCTCCTCACTCCGACAGTATATTAGGATGTCATCAATAAGCACAATCACAAAAATATCCAAGTATGGCTTGAGAACCATATTCATCGAGTCCATAAAAGTTGCAAGAGCATTCATTTGTCCAAAACACATTACTAAAAACTCATAATTACCATACCGCGTCCTGAAGGTTGTCTTTAGGATGTCGCTCTCCTGAACTCTGAGCTGATAGTACCCGGATCTGAGATCTATCTTCAAAAAACACTTGGCACCCTGAAGCTGGTCAAACAAATCATCAATCTTGGGTAAAGGATACTTGTTCTAGACTGAGACCTTGTTCAATTGCTGATAATCAATGCACATACGGAGACAACCATCTTTCTTCTAGAAAAAGAGAACTGGTGCACCCCTCGGGGACTTGCTTGGTTTGATGAAACCCTTATCCAACAGATCCTTCAAATGCTCTTTATACTCTATTAGCTTGACTGGAGCCATTTTTTAGGGAGGAATAGATATAGGTTGTGTGTTGGGAATAAGGTCAATACAAAAATTGATTTTCCTCTTGGGAGGAACACCCGGTAAATCATTAGGGAACAATTCTGGATACTCACATACTACCGGAACTGACTGGATAGTCGGGGTCTTAGACTCAACATCATTAACCCTACCTAGATGGTACACACAACCCTTGGAAAATAATCTTCCTGGCCTTAATAGAGGAAATAAAGCGACCTACAAGTATGGCCGAACTACCCCTCCACTCTAAGACTGACTCACCCGGAAAGCGAAACTCTATCGCATGGGTTCTAAAATTAACAGAAGAATAACATGGGTACAACCAATCCGGTGGACTCCTGATATCTGCACCCCAGCACCAGGCTCGATAAGGGGTGTGGTGTCGATATAGCATATAATAGTCCAGGCATGGAATGGACTATACGAAGACCTTAGGCCCCATCTTCATCCCTTGTAGATGGCATACCGCTCCTTGGAGCAGCGTCATCTTGCCCCTGGCGGGCGTTGACACAACTATTAACCATGGGTTGGCTATGGAAGGCTATACAGGGCAAAGTCAACCCAAAACTACACATAGAATACTGGCCTCAGCTAAAACAACTACTAATCACAATAGATATACTTCTGGATTTCTTACTGAGATTCAAACTGAATTATAATACAGAAGAAACTAACTTGCCGAACGAATTTTCCTTAACATACCTGGATTTCCAATCTCTGATTAACTGGGGAGTTTCAGATTGTATACAATTTGTTCTATCCAACTGTAATCATGTTACTGGGAGATTGAGACTTGTTTCAGTACTAAATTCGTCAAAAACGATAACTTTTAAAACTAATATTAACTATATTTCAACTTAACAAAACAAGATTGAAAACTTACAGCTTCCCAGGAGTTCAGAAGGGAGAAATACTTTCTTGAAACTTGTGATCTTATAGAAATTAGTTTGGAGAAATTCTAACAATTTCTACTCGGCGGAGTTCCAATTTTATAGGTGAATTTCAAGAAAATAACTCTGTAGTAAAGCTTCCTGCGGGCTTATAACTCGATACCTGAAGTTAATTTTGATTTGGACGGCATTTGGCAGCATAAACGGAGGAAATTTGGGTGAAAGTTGTGTGGTTCTCTCTTGCTTGTCGAGGGGTTGTTTTTTTGATATGATAAATCAAATGATCAACTTAATATATATAATTCTTGGGTGGTGGACAAAGGTTCTATGACACGGGCCCCAACGCGGCAAGCAAGGGCCGTCTCACAGTGCCCAACGCGCAGGGAGGGGGTCCCTGACACATTTCCCCTTTGTGGTAGTATGTACAGCCTTCTCCCTTGCAACCTCGATTCCGTGCTCGTACAACCTTTTCCCGGGCCCTTTCTCATATGTGTCAAACTCTAACTCTTGACTAATGTACAAATTGGCCGACTAAATGTTAGGAACTTACAGGGTGTAACATCCTCCCCCCTTAGGAACTTTCGTCCTCGAATGTCACTTTAACTTACGGGAATATAACTTCTTCACCTACTATTCTGGAAAAATTTCGGCAGAGTCTCCCCTATAATATGGACTATCTAAAAACCCTGAAATGCAGAAAAGTCCAACACAGGCACTTCACATAACACTATAAAAACTATTTCACAACAAGATTGTACTCAACTGAGTAATATATGAAACACAAATAATAAAACAACAACTGAATCAATAATTCACCTCAACTGCATAGTCTGGGATAAGCCTGGAACAAATGAGGATATCTAGATCTCATATAATCTTTAGCTTCCCAGGTCGTCTCTTCTCTATTCTGTTTCTCCACAATACTTTAATAGAGGCGACATCTTTAGTTCTCAACCTACGAACCTGCCCGTCTAATAAGGCTACTGGAACTTCCTCATAAGAAAACTCCTTATTAATTTGGATGTACTCGATGGGCACAACATGGGATGGATCCCCTATGCAATTTCGTAACATCGACACATGAAAGACCGGGTGAACAGATTCAAATTCTGAAGGAAGATCTAGCTCATATGCCACCTGGCCTATTCTATGGTCCGATAAACATCGGGATAAGCTTGCCATTTTTACCAAATCTCATCACGCCTTTCATTGGTGAGACTTTCAAAAATACCCAATCACCTACATTGAATTCCAGGTTTCTATGTCGTACGTCAATGTAAGATTTCTTGTGGCTATGAGCTGTTAGCAGGCATTCTCTAATAAGCTTTATTCCCGAGCAGGTTTCCCGTGCTTAGTTTAGGGTAGCTATTCAGATGTTGGCACGTGCATTGGACGCTTAGGCCAATCAACAAGTAGTGGATTATGTTCCTAATAATGGCAATGCAGTGGAAGCTAGGGTAAAGGACTTCATCAGGATGAATCCCATTGAGTTCCGTGGGTGGAGAATGGATGATGACCCACATGAGTACATCGAGGTGATTCAGAAGATCACCTAAATCATGGGGGTGACGGGGGAAGAGTAGTAGACCTAGCTTCATATTAGTTGAAGGGGGTTGCTCATATTTGATATACACATTAGAAGGATGGTCGGGGAATCAGAGCGGGTTCCATTTGATGGGATGAGTTTCTCACCACCTTCTTAGACCGATTCTTTCCCTAGGAGATGAGGGAAATCAAGGTAGTAGAGTTCGTGAATCTAAAAACGAACAACATGACAGTTCAAGAGTATGCTTTAGATTTCACCCACTTGTCCAAGTATGCGCTAGAGATGGTGGCTGATAAGAGGGCTCGGGTGAGCCGATATCTGAATGGGGTAGTGGACTATTTATTCATGAATTGCAGGATCGCTATGCTGTATTAGGGAATCTACTTCTCCTGATTGGTTTTATATGCCCAACGAAGTGCAGATGAAGGAGAGGGAGAGAGAGGCCAAGAGTTCCAGGACAGATAGTGTTGGGTTCTCCCCGCAGAGGTCGGGTGGTGGACATCATTAGCAGTCCCACTAGAGATCATCAGCCCCAATACCGTCAGCAGCAAGTGTGTCGTCCAAATCTAAGCATGTTAAGAGGGGATGGGTGTCAGGCTTTTGAGGTCAGAGTAAGTCCTGAGTTCCTATAAGAACCTTTCTTAGTCTCTACTCCAGTCTATGACTCAGTTATAGCTTGATGGGTATACAGAAATTTCCTTATCGCAATCCTTCAAAAGTCACATCATCAGATTTAGTAGAGTTAGCCATGACAGATTTTGATGTTATCTTTGGCATGGATCGACTATTTGCATGTTATGCCTCAGCGAATTTTAGAACCCGTGCGGTAGAGTTTTTATTTTCGAGTGAGCCAGTCCTAGAGTGGAAGGCTAGTTCAGTTGTGCCTGTAGGTCACTTTATTTCCTACCTTAAAGCCAGAAAGATGATTTCTAAAG
Organism: Datura stramonium; assembly: GCA_018107945.1. Classification (NCBI taxonomy): domain Eukaryota; kingdom Viridiplantae; phylum Streptophyta; class Magnoliopsida; order Solanales; family Solanaceae; genus Datura; species Datura stramonium. Next base: position 17,694 of record JACEIK010004288.1, read on the forward strand.
GCTGTATCTACCATCTAGTTCGAGTTAAGGATTCTATGTCTGAGACCTCTACTCTCCAGTTAGTTCCTGTAATGTGTGGTTAACCGGAGGTATTCCCAGATGATCTACCTGGACTCCCTCCCAAGCAGGAGATTGAATTTGGAATTGCCCTTCTTCCTGACGTGCGACCTATATATATTCCTCCTTACAGAATGGCTCCATCTGAGCTACCGGAGTTGAAAGAGAAGTTGAAGGATTTTTTAGACAAGGCTTTCATCAAATCTAGCAAGTCCCTATGGGGTGTACTGGTTCTATTTTTTCGGAAGAAAGATGGTTCTCTTCGTATGTGCATTGACTACCAATAGTTTAACAAGGTGACAATCAAGAATAAAGTATCCTCTTCCTAGGATTGATGATTTGTTTGACCAACTTTAGAGTTCTAAGTGCTCCTCGAAGATAGATATTAGGTCCGGCTATCACCAGCTCAGAGTTAGAGAGAGTAACATCCGGATACATCCTTAAGGAGTTTTTGTGGTCACTATGAGTTTGTAGTTATGTATTTTGGACTAACAAATGCTGCTGCAGCTTTTATGGATTTGATTAATAGGGCGTTCAAGCCATACTTTTACATGTTTGTGATTGTGTTCATAGATGACATTCTCATTTATTCTCGAAGCGAGGAGGAGCAAGCCGCTTATTTGAGGATTGTGCTACACACTCTTAAGGATTACCAGCTGTATGCTGAATTCAACAAGTGTGAATTTTGGCTGAACTCAGTAGCATTTTTGGGTCATGTGGTGTCAAGTGAGTGTGTATAGGTGGACTCCCAATAGATAGAAGCCGTATAGAATTGTCCTAGACCAGTTAATCCATTGTAGCTGTATAGAATTGGGCTTAGCTGGCTATTACAAGAGGATTGTTGAGGATTTTCATCCATTGTAGCACCATTGACTAAGTTGACCCAGAAGAAAGTAAAGTTTCAGTGGTCGGATACCTGTGAGAAGAGTTTTCAAGAGTTACAGACTCAAGTCACTTCAGCCCAAAAATTGACCCTACCGGAGGGTACAGATGGATTTGTGGTGTATTTTGATGCCTTTAGGGATGTACTTGGCTCTGTGTTGATGCAGCATGGAAAAGTCATTGCATCTGCCTCTAGATAACTTAAGACTCACGAGAAGAATTACCCGATGCACGACTTAGAATTGATAGCAGTGCTGTTTGCATTGAAGATTTGGAGGCACTATATGTATGGAGTGCATATGGATGTGTTCACAGACCACAAGAGTCTTTAGTATGTGTTTGCGCAGAAGGACATGAATTTGTGACAAAAAGGTGGTCAGAGCTTCTTAAGGACTATGAAATGAGTGTCCTTTATCATCTGGGAAAAGCCAATGCGGTAGAAGATGCTCTTAGAAGACTTTCTACACAAAGAGTGTGTCTCATATAGAAGAGGAAAGTAAAGAGTTGGTGAAGGATGTGCATCGACTTGCACGATTAGGAGTTCATCTTCTTGATTAAATGGATGGTGGTGTCATTGTTCATAATAGCTCAGAATCCTCTTTGGTTACTTAGGTTAAGGCTAAGGAAGATGAGGATCCTATTTTGGTAAAGTTAAAGGAAGCGGTTCAGAATCAGAAGGTAAAGGTCTTCTCCCAAGGGGGAGATGGTGTACTTCGATATCAGGGTCATTTGTGTGTTTCAATTGTCGATGACTTGAGGGAGCAATGTTGCATGAGGCTCATGGTTCCCGATATTCGATACATCCATGTTCCACTAAGAGTACCATGACCTACGAGAAGTCTATTGGTGGTATGGTATGAAGAAGGACATAGCGGAGTTTGTGGCTAAGTATCCGAATTGCAAAAAAATGAAAGTGGAGCATCAAAGACCAAGAGGTGTGCTATAAGACATCAGTATTCCCAAATGGAAATAGGAAGAAATCAATATGGACTTCATCCCATTTCCATCTGGGAAGAAATCAGTATGACTCAGTTTGATTGGTTGTGGATAGGTTGAATAAAGCAGCTTATTTTCTACAGGTCAGCAGTTGAGGATTATGCCAAGTTGTATATTTTGGAGCTAGTTTGGTAGCACGGTGTTCCATTGTCCATCATCTCATATAGAGGTATTTAGTTCACTTTGAAGTTTTGGAAGTCGTTCTACAAGGAACTTGGTACTCAGGTCAAGCTTAGTATAGCTTTTCACCCGTAGATAGATGGTCAGGCCGAGTGAACCATTCAGACTCTTAAGGATATGTTGAGAGCATGTGTAATTGAATTCAAAGATATTTGGGATGATCATTTGCCTCTTATCGAGTTTTCTTACAATAATAGTGATAAATGCTCAAAGTACACTCCTCATTTAGAAAGAGTGTAAGCAATCGTTGTATCAAAACAAATATTCCAAACGGATGTCGAGGTCGAATCGTATAGAGAATTGAGTTGATAATTCAAGAGTTGTAAACTAATTCAAACTAGAACGCATAATTGTTCAATATTTGAAAATTAAAATTGGGCGAGGAATTAAGGGAAAAACACTATGTTATTCCAAGTTAAAGCTAAGTGAGGGGAATTCCAATTATTGCAATAACAAGTGATATGGTTACGGGTATTCTATAGTTGAGATCGCAACTATATCAGGATTTTGTTCAATGCCTTAGACTATAAATTAGCATATATAGCAGTGGATAATTCTCATTCTCTTGTTTTTCAACCATAAAAATGTTTATGCCTTGAGTTTTGTCAAACCCCAAAGACAAATGAAGTAATCAACCACACGAGCTTGAGGAAGGAGTAGCTATTTCTAGCCTTGACCTTTAATGGAATGAAAAGTGCGGGTTTTAACTATCTCTAGCTTAATCCCAAACAATAACACTGCAATTCCTCAATAATATCTTCTCACCTTTTTCTCTCAAGAAAAAGCAAGAAAAATAAAGCACAATTAATGTTTGCAAACCATCAATTTTTAGCAATTAAAACATGGGAGAAGATAATAGATCTATACTTGCAATAAGAATCCAAAAGCAATTCAACAAAACCCAATCATTTTGAAAAACCCACCATGAAAACACCCTTAGCTAGCAAATTACTAAGCATATTTAAAGATAGATAGAAGATACCAAGAGGATTCCCCTCATATTTATCACATTAGCTTCACAAATTTTCTTCACAAGCTCATACAAAAATGGTGGAATTCCCCCAATTTGTGTTAAAGAAAAACAAGAAGAAAAGTTCTATCTAACTCTACAATTTTATGGTGAAAAGATTCTATCAAAAATTCTATTAAAAAGATGAAATCTAGATGAATGAATGAGTGGTGTACAATCTAAGTTATGTAAATATCTATACTTTCTTGTATACAACTTTCCCCAAATGTCCTTGAGGATTTTAGGTCATTTGGAGACCTTTCTTGACCTTTTCACCCTTCATTAAATGGCCTCACCTATGAAAATACCAGCTTTTAGCCGGTGCCAATCCGCGGAGCACCGACTGTCCGCCGCCCTAAAACAGCCACAAGCAGTGACCACCAGTAGTTCAATAGGCGTTTAGCCACTACCCAACCGCCAACCGCTGGTTGAGTAGCTAGTCTAGGCAGTTGCTTCGGCTTTTTTCCCTTCTATATTAGCGTTTAGCAAATATAAAGCATGTCCTTGCAACTCTTCTTGATCTCAAATCTTCCATAATCTTTGGATCCTCTCCTTCATATGCTAACTCACCAAATTCCATCTCAAACTTCATGTGTTTTGCTTAATTTCATGCTTTCTCCATTCACGTGATGTACCTAAAGGAATTAAAGAGAGAGGGCATAAAATACACATAAACCACTAGAAAACAAGAAAAAAACTCTGCTTAGGAGACTAATGAGTTGGTAAATTTCCAACTCATAAGACCACCAAACTTTAACCATTGCTTGTATTCAAGTAATGCAATTCTTTACAGTTGAGAAAATGAAAAACATGCTATATATATGATTTTTTGCATCAAGGGCCAATCAAGACGTTCTTTTGGAGGATGACATTGCTAAATCTTAGATCACTACGGTAGTTGTACACAAAATTATAAAGCTTCAAGACAACCTAACATTATACACAACCTCATGAAAAAGAAAAGACCGAAACCATGTTGCACAAGCTTCAATAGATGACTACAATCATTAAACATATATTTCATGCATTCCTTCCATTCAAACAAGAGGCATAGTTCAACAAAACAAGTTCAAAAAGCATCACGAGTCATTGACAATTCACATTCAAGGCTTGCCTTAAAGTTCGCTACCCGCTTGCCTCAATCATACCTCTCTTTTAAAAAAAAATTTAAGAATGTACCCCAAGGAAATGATGCCACTCAGCAGAAAAGAGAATCCTACACATTTTTGAGCATTTAACGCAAAGGGATTATAAGATAAGGCAAATGCGCTCACTCTCATAGAGAAATTCAAGTGCATACAAATTTACCCACGGGCTTTCCCTTCATATATCTCGCCACTAATGTAATGTTGCTACACTCCAAATCAATTAGTACTTGCGGGTTATAATGAAGGCTAGGAGTAAGGGTAGGACAAACATTTTTCTCTTGTGACTAAAGCCTCCCTAATGCCTTTATAAACACTTGTAACATCCCATCATCTTATTGAGATTACTCCACCTTATTTCTCCTTGTTCATTATCTTTGTCTTTTGTGTAACACAAGCCACCCTTATAAGCACCCAAAAATTCAACATTTAGCCTTATCTTTGCAAGAAATAACACCTTTTTACTATCATTTGTCTTTTGATGATTCGAGGTTTTTCAACCCATCGATTCATTGAATTCATCAAAAAATTAGTGCTAACTCAATTTTAGGCTTCTCATTTCTCCCCCTAGTCTTGCAAACCTCAAAACATAGGTTTTTGCCTCATTTCACATTTATTTCCTTAACTCTCCTTATTTCGTGGGCTTGAAGCCCCTATTATTTTCATTCTTTTTTTTCTAGCAACTGGGGAGGATGGGTGCGAAAGAGAATGATGAAAATTGTCATTAGGCTTGTATTCTATTTCCAAAGAAAGGGTCCAAGGATCAATCGTCTGCTATCAAAGATTAATGTAAAAGGAGGTCATTTTAGATGAAAAAAGAGGGCCTAAGATAATGTTCTAAGTGCAACCTAATCTATCATTTTTCCTTGAATCACACTTAGGGAAAGTTCTAGACAATCTTGCATACACAAGAATTAAGAGAAAAGTCTCAGCACACAAGGTATCACAATCCAAGTAGTTCACACACTTCCTTCCTCACAATAAGAGAATGAATTTTGACAAGCTACTTACAAATCAAAAAGCCAAGAAAGGAATTATAATTCATGACAAATGAGTGCTCACTTTCACATTTAGATGCCCCTTTTCTTTTCAACTCTCATGCACAAAGCCAAGAAATAATTGTTGGTGGTACCTCATCAAACAAGTTCACAAAAGACTCAGAAAGACTCTAGACTTGACATTTTCAATTAAGAAAGTCTCTTCTCAATCTATCATTGGGAAGTGCCAACCCTGTTTGACAACAAAATGAAAAGACTAAAAAATCGCTCCTTGGGAAAGAACCATAGTATAAAGAAAATCCTTGGAGTTTATTCAAAGACTACTATCTAAGAAGGAGATACTAACTTGCAAGTAGTGAGGATATTCCCTTAAGAATTATGTAACCCTATCTATCATAGGTCCATATCGTGCATCACTTAAAAAGTGGGTTACTATGATGTCACCCCTTAACAAAAATAATGCATTGTCGTCGATGCCTAAGGTTAAAAAAAATGAGGAAGGACAGTGTGAGAGAAATCGCTTATACGATGGAGGCATCCAATTTACACGCATTTTCCATGCTCTCCTTTTTCATTTTCTTCTTTCACTGTTTGCCATGTTCCACACCTGGTCCACCCCTACACAATCAAAGACAACAAAAACATAAAGTGAAACAAAATAAAAGGAAAAAATAAAAAAAAAATTAAAAAAATGTAAAAGCACTTGGGTTGCCTCCCAAGAAGTGCCTTAGTTAATGTCGTGGCTCGACAACATCAAGTTTCACCACTTTTCTCTCCATATTGAGCTTTTGAAGTGTACCCCTAGTTTCTTGTCCATTGTTCTACTTCACTTGAGGGGTGGTGGTGTAAAAGTCAAGGTACCAAGAAATGGATGTTACCTTTTGTATTTCTTGGCCCTTGAAGGAGGGATATGCTTTCACTTTGTTGACATGACATACTCTAAAATGAAGCCACCTTGATCTTCCTCCTCAACTTCCTCCATCAACTTGGTTTCCTCAGTCTCCATTTTTTCAACCAAGTTCAATGTTGAAAAATGATACGAGGGCAGTTTAAGTCGCTTCCCTTTTAAGAATTCTTCTTGCTTGACATCCTCCTTCCAAGTGCACTACATTCCTTGAGCATGGTTTCTTGGATGTCATTTGAGGACTCTAGTGTCACTTCTTCAACCTTGGCATCTTGCATTTTTGCAATGTTGGTTGGTTGGCACACCTCTATGACTTCTTGAAAGTTCACCTTGACTCTTTCTTCGTTATCATTTTTAGCTTCCTCCCATGAGTCAAGTTGAGATATTCCCTATTGTTCACTTATTGTTGTTATGCTCCTCAATGTCTCATCCACTTCTTCTTGTAGAGATTTATAGCTTTTTTCTTGAGGAGTTGATGATTCCATGGGCATGGAGGGGCTTACATTCTTTTCTACATTAGACTTCCCCTCCAAAAAGGCTTGGAGAATGGCGTTCATGCACCCATATATATTTATCCTTCCCTTACTTGCCATGGCTTCATTCCTATCAAGTTTAGGAGCACAACTTCTATCATAGCCACTATAATGGAAAGTGACCCCATTTGGGCATCCATCCTAATGTCTCCTATTACTACCACATACTGTGCATCTATACCCACCATAGGAAAGAGAAGGTGCACTCATGTCCATTCTAGGGGCATATTTATATCTTGCCAATAGTGTGATCCTCCACAATAGGGACATGGGCCGTTATGATAAGTATTGCAACCAACAAACCTCCTTTCATTCTATGATGACATAATACAACTATAAAAAAAAATGCAAAATAAAAATGAAAAACTAGTTCGAATAAATAATAACTAATGTCTTATCACAACTCAAATCCCCGGCAACGATGCAACAAAATACACTCCTCGTTTAGAAAGAGGGTAAGTGATCGTTGTATCAACACAAATATCCCGGACGGATGTCGAAGTCGAATCCCATAGAGAATTGAGCCGATAATTCATGAGTTATAAACCGACTCAAACTTGAATGCATAATTGTTCAACATTTGAAAAGTAAAATTGGGGGAGGAATTAAGGGAAAAACACTATCTAATTCTAAGTTAAAATTAAGTGAAAGGAATTCCAAATATTGCAATCACAAGTGTTATGGCTAGGGGCATTCTATAGCTGAGATCACAACTAAATCAGGGTTTTCTTCAATGCCTTAGACTATAAATTAGATAGCAATGGATAATTCACATTCTCTTGTTTTTCAACCATAAGAATATTTATGCATTGGGTTTTCTCAAACAAAGCCAAATCATGTTATCAACCACACAAGCTTTAGGATGGACAAGCTATTTCTAGCCTTGACCTTAATGGAGTGAAAATGTAGGTTTTAACTATCTCTAGCTTAATCCTACACAGTAACTCCAATTACTCACTAATATCTTATCACCCAATTCTCACCTTTTTCTCTCAAGCAAAAGCAAAAAAAGTAAAGCACAATTCATGTTTGCAAACCATCAATTTTTAGCAATTAAAACATGGGAGAAGATAATAGAATTCTACTTGCAATAAGAATCCAAAAGCAATTCAACAAAACCAAATCAATTTAACAAACCCACCATGAAAACACTCTTACCTAGCAAATTATTTAAGCATATTGAAAGATAGAGAGAACATACCAAGGGGATTCCCCTCAAATTCATCACATTAACTTCAAATGCTCTTACAACAATAGTGGAATTCCCCCAATTTTGTTTAAACAAAAAAAATAAGAAAAGTTCTATCTAACTCTACAATTATATGGTCAAAAGATTCTACCAAAATTTCCAAGAAAAAGATGAAATGTAGATGAATGAATGAGCGGTGTACAATCAAAATATGTAAATATCTATAGTTTCTTATGTACAACTTTCCCCAAATTCCCCTGAGGATTTTAGATGCTTTGGATACCTTCTGTATGTTTTTACCCTTCATTAGATAGCCTCACTTGTGAAAGCACCGGCTTTTAGGCGGTGCCAATCCGCGGAGCACCGGTTGTCCGCCACTCCAAAACAGCCACAAGAAGTGACCACCGACAGTTAAATAGGCATTTAGCCACTGCCCAACTTCCAACCGCCAGTTGAGTAGCCAGTCTGGGTAGTCGCTTTGGTGTTTTGCTCGTGTTTTTCACTTTTGGATCCATGTTTAGCCGATTTAAAGCATATCCTTGCACCTTTTTTGGGCTCAAATCTTCCATTTTATTTGGCTCCTGTCCTTCATATGACAACTCATCAAATTCCATCTAAAACTTCAACTGTTTTGCTAGATTTCTTACTTTCTCCACTCACGTGAAGTACCTACAACGAATTAAAAAGAAAGGGCACAAAATCCATATAAACGACTCAAAAAATATTAAAAAACTCATGATTAGAGCCTAATGAGTTGGTAAATTTCTAACTCATCAAACAGCTACCATTCCAACATTCATATGGCTTTGTTGAGGCTCTTTATGGTCGAAGATGTAGATCACCTATTGGTTGGTTTGAAGTAGGTGAAGCTATGTTGATGGGACATATTTAGTTCATGACGGTATGGAGAAAGTTCAATTTTTAAGGGAACGGCTGAAAATAGCTCAGAGTTATCAAAATTCCTATGTTGATGTGAGGAGAAGAGAACTTGAATTTGAAGTTGATGATTGGGTGTTTTTGAAGGTATCTCCCATAACAGGGGTGATGAGATTCGAAAGAAAAGGAAAGCTTAATCCCCGATATATTTGCCAGTACAGGATTGTGAGACACGTTTGCAAGGTGACATATGAGTTGGAATTACCCTCAGAGTTGGCTTTTGTACATCCAGTATTCCATGCATCACTCTTGAAGAAGTGCATCGGTTACACGGCTTAGGTTGTTCCTGAGGAGAGCATAGGTGTGAAAGATAGCCTTAGATATGAAGAGGTTGCAGATGAAATCCTTGATTGTCAGGTTTAGAAGTTGAGGAATAAAGGAGTAGCTTTAGTAAAGGTTCTGTGGAGAAATCAGTTTTTCAAGGGAGCTATGCGGAAGCCAAAGAAGATATGATGGCTTAATATCCGCATCTTTTCCCTTCCAGCTCAATTCCAGCTTGAGGTATTAGTTTCCTCCTTAGTACTTTATTCATCCTTTTGTCTGGTTAATATTTCGTAGTTTCCTTAATGTCAGTGCATGTGTATGTGTGATTCATATGTTTGGTTCAGTCGTGTATTTCAGTATGAAGTCAGTTACTCCATCAATTCTCAGCTTCAGATATTCAGTATTTGGGATGGTAGTTCCTTTCTCTAGTTATTCAGTATGTTTATGTACATTAGAGGACAAATGTTCCCAATGGGAGATACTTTAATATCCCAAAATTTTCTAAAATCAAACCCAAGGATTGATGTGGACAAGATAGGAAAATATTGCCCAGGTCATAGGACGAGTTGTCGAGTGACCCTTAAGGTCACTCCATGACTCGTCAAGTGGAGCTTGCCATGGAGGAGATCGTGGTCAAGAGGTGATCACGAGTGGAAGCCACGAGTCGTGAAGTCACTTCATGACTCGTGAAGTGAGTCTTTTTCAGGAAGCTGAGTTGAAGGTGGAGTTTATAGTGGAGGTCACGACTGGGGAGTCACGAGTTTTCCCTACCTCACAACTCATGAGGTCCCTCATGATGACTGGCATGGTTCTTTTTCCTACAAATTTAGTAAGGGTATTTTCATAATTTCTAAGCTCCTAAGCCCTAAACTACATCATTTTAAGCTCTGTTATGAGGGTTTTAAGAGTCCTTAGCCTATCATAAGTCATTCTCTCCTATGAAGGCATGATTAGAGAATTCCTAAGGACATCAAGCCTAGAATTCTTCAAGTTCTTCTTAAATCTATTGGGCTTTCAAGGAAGGGTGTAGAATCAGATTTCCCAAGTATGACGAGTTATGAATGTGAGTTTCTATTCACTATCATGCCCAATTCCTATCTCGAGCTCATGAATTCAAGTGACTGAATCTATAGGGGTGATGATGAGCATATATTTTATGCCCATTTGCCATGTTTTTACCCATATTTGATCATGTTTTGAGTTCATAATCCTTAATTTATGCTTAAATTTATGAATATGTATGTATTATGCGCTAAAAACTATTTGAGTTGATTTCCGCAGGAAATTAGGAAAGATGGACTCAAAATGATGCAAGGAATGAATATTTGAGAATCTAATGGGTTTGGTGCTATGGCAGGCGCCCGCCACCAGGTCCCAAACTTTCGAGAAATAAATTCTCAGGTAGGTGATATGGCTGGGGCGGTGTGCTAGGCCTGCAATGGAGTTGAAAATTGCTGAAAATTTTACTAAATCTGTGGCTAGATAGGAAGGGCGGCGCACCAGACCCATTTTGGGGCAAAAATGCTTATTTTTAAGCCAAGTGTTGAAGGGCAAAAGCATCATTTGAAGGCTCATTTATAAATATAAGCCTTAAGTCATTTGGTACATTGTTTTTGACTTCTTGGAGTAGTTTTAGACTGTTTGAAGCAATCTTTACTCATTTTTATTTCATAGTTTTTTAATGAAAGCTTGTAAGCAGTTTGGATGGAAGACAAGGTTCTATAACTAGGTCTTCTCTTCTTTACTTTTTATTTTCATATGATGATGACTAAATATTTGTTTATCTACTTGTCAATGAGTGGCTAAACTCATATTCTAGGGTTGTGGCCATGGTGAATGGTTTATTGTTTGACAGATTAATTAAATTTAGTTTGATTCTTCTTTAATGGTTGTTTATATTTATTTGTTTTAATTTGTTATTTATGAGACTGATCACCTTGTATGTAATTTGATGGCTTTCGATTGAAATTGGGAAAGGGAATCGAAAGGGATAAAAATAAATACAGAACGAAAATTCAAAGACCCTTGAACCCATTGGTGATAGGATAGAAGTTGTTGTTGAGGATAGTGTTATACCCTTCAACCCCATTTAGTTTAAACACAAGTAGGAATATTTGTTGTTTCATTATTCTCCTGCTACCATAGGGATATAGGCATTAGGGTTCATGATATAGTTCTTGGATGCTAGGGATAGTGGCAAGAAATGCGATAGTAACTTGCAACTAACAATCATAGGACGAATCATGCTATTTTAATTACGTTTGGAAAACTCAACCTGAAACCAACCAAGTGCCATTTCCCTAATTTGTCATCATTATAAAATACGATCAAGCTTGCATTTGTTTTAGTTAATTTTTGCATTTGAAGTTTTAGTAGTTTAACATTCCAAACCAATCTTTATTTTATATTTCATAGATTATTAAAATCAAAGAACAACCTTATAATGATTAAATTTAAAAGTCCCTGTGGGTTCGATATCTAGATCTAACAATCCAATATTACTTGACGACCACGTGCGCTTGGGCGATATCAAGTTTTGATGTCGTTGCTGGGGACATAAATATTGTTTAATCATTTGTAGGTTAGAATTTTGTTTCGCTAGTCTGCATTGACTCTTGTTTTTCCTTTTTTTGTTAAAAAGAATGAAAAAATAAGTTCATAGGGGGATTCAAGGCCTTTTCTTCAAATTCTTTCAATTCCTTCTTGGGCATTCAAGGGAGGTAAAGAATCAATTTTTTTCAGGTATGTAAGGCTATCAATGGGTGTTTCCTTTCACACCCATGCCAATTCTATACGATTTCATGAAAATTCTATCAAGAGTTTATGGGGGTTTGAAGTAGAATATTTATAAAAAAAACTAATGATTTATTTATGGGCTTTATGATTTTAGAATATCACCATATTCTATGGGTTTTTGATCTGCTTTTATGATTCAAATTGTTTATAATGTTATCAATTTTTGATTTCTATGAAATTAAGCCTAATTATGCATGACTCATGATGAATTGTTTATGATCTATTATTCCATTAATGATATTTACTAGCCCAGCATAAATTATGATTTAAATTATGGAGTTTATCTATTACCCAACGTGATTTCATGAATTTCAAGCTATATGCATGATCTACAAGTATGTATGAACCCTATGATTCATGAATTATGTTTCGGCCGACTCACGGACCCTATGTCATTGCTAGTTCACATATGTACAAGTATGTTTATATTATCATGATTTAACTAACCCATGAATTCATGTACATTATATTATGAGCACTACATATGTTTTAAGAGTAGTATCGAACACCGAGTAGGTTTGGGGCTCAGGTTAAGCCCCGGATCTCATAAACTACGTGCCACCGTAGGTATGTTGGGACCTCCTTTGTGACTGTCCCCAGCCCAAATGGCCCTTTTCCGTGGTGATATCATGCCCTTTCATGGTTCTACCCTTAGCAAGGTATGAACAGCCTCCCGACTAGGTTTACAAGTCGGACATCATATATGCTCATATGGGGCATGTCGGTTAAGAGAATCTCCCACTATTCCTCATGATTTATACATGTTATGATTATGTATTTTGGATCAAGTCATGTCAAGTAAAACTTTTACCCTATGATCAAGACAATGTCATATTACAAATATTTTAAAAACCTTGAGCCTCATGTTATACTACGATATTTACGTATGAGCATGTTGCCCTACTCTTATGTTTATTTATGAATGTTAAATATCTTAAATGTCTATTTTAATTACCTTTCATACTTGGTACATTCCATGTACTGACTGCTTACTTTCTATGCTGTATCATTTCATTATACAGGACCCAGGTCTCAGGCTCACCCTTCTCAATAGTTCTTTCAAGACCGCTATCAACTTATTTGGTGAGTCCTCATGTTCCAAGGGCCATATGTTTAGACTCTATGGTTTCCTTCAGTTTCAACATTGTAGGGTTAGTTGGGGTATCTTCCCATTAACCTGTCTATTATGATTCGAGGCTTTTCAGACTATACATTGTAGTCAGTTGTCATGTATGAATCTTGTGTTCACTTTCTCCATTATTATGTCATGATTACATTTTCATTATGTTAAGACTTCCGCTCATGTGAATGAATTAGAGGTATGATCATGCCATGGGTTGACTTAGGGTCTCTCGGGGCTCCTTGTCCCGTGTTTATGATCTGGGTGTATGTTCGGGTCGTGACAAACTTGGTATCAGAGCCATAGGTTTGAAGTATCCTAGGATGTCTGAAAGCCACGTTAAGTAGAGTCTTTTTCATGGGTGTGAAGCGCGCCACACTTACGATGAAGAGGCTACGAGACGTATAGGAAATGTTCCCTTCTTTCGTGATCTATGTCGTGCGATGAAAGTCCTTTACCCTTCTAATTCATTCTATTTATGTTTGCAGCATCATGCCTCCATGCCGAGTGAACGCCAAAAGAAATGGTAACGACAATGATCATGAGGGTGCCAATAGTGAGGAGCATCAGCTAGCCCCACCCGTTCATGAGGAGCGCGCACCAGAGCTAGCTGCCCACCCTGAGTTTAGGGTAGCGATTCAAATGTTGGCACAAGCCATGACTTTCCAGGTTAAAAATTAGACAGTGGTGCATTACCCTCAGAATAGGAATGCGGCGACAACTAGGGTGAGGGATTTCTTGAGGATGATCCCTCCTGAGTTCACAGGGATGAAGGTTGACGAGGATCGACACGATTTCATAGAGGGGATTCTGAAGATCACCTATGTTATGGGGGTAAACAATGGGGAATGTGTTTACTTGACCTCCTATCAACTAAAGCGGGTGGCTCACATATGGTTCAAGCAATGGAGAGATTCCAGGGCAGTGGGTGCAGTCCTAATTGGTTAGGAAGAGTTCCACGTGGAATTTGTGGATCGTTTCTTCCCTCGGGAGATGAGGGAGCTCTAGGCGGCTGAGTTTGTTAATTTAAAGTAGGGTAACATATTCGTTCAGGAGTAGGCATTGAAGTTCACCCAATTATCTAAGTATGCTCCAGAATTAGTGGCGTACCAGAGGGCTTGGGTGAGTCATTTTGTGCATGGGGTATCAAATTATTTTAACAAGGATTGCAGGATCGCCATGCTATATCGGGATATCGACCTTCCTCGCATTGTGGTGCATGCACAGTAGAAGAGTCGGTCTACCAGAGATAGAGGGAGGCAAAGATGGCCGGGACCGACAACTATAGGACTTCTCAGGTCAGGTCAAGGGGTGGACAGTGTAAGCAGTCCCAACACAGGTCTATCGCTCTAGCTCCATCATTGACCAGCACGCCATCTAGATTCCGAGGAGATTAGAGGGGTAGAGTTTCAGATTCGAGAGGCCAAGGTAGCATGCAGGTGGAGCACACCTTTCCAGTTTGTGTGGGGTGTGGCAAGAATCACCCCCGAAGGTTCTTAGTTGGCTCAGATGCTTATTTTGGGTGTGACAAACCTAGGCACAGGCTTAAGGATTGCCCCTCAAAAAGTTCAGGGGTCGGTGGAGCCCGTGTGACAGCAGGCAATTCTTCCACTTCAGTAGCACGTCCTCCATAGCATGGTGCCTCGACTAGTGCAGCAGGCGGTTAACGCCAAAATAGGTTTTATGCTTTGGTATCCCGCTAGGAGCAGGAGGATTCACCAGATGTGGTCACTTGTATGTTTCTAGTCTTCCATATTTATGCTTATGCCTTCTTAGATCCAGGAGCTACTTTGTCTTATGTGACCCCTTATATTGCTAGTAGTTTTGGAGTTAGCCCTAAAATCCTGTCAAAACCGTCCTTAGTCGCTACTCCATTCGGTGATTCAATTGTAGCTAGGCGGGTGTATAGAGGTTGCCCCATTACAGTATTGCATAAGGTCACCTCTGTAGACTTAGTAGAGTTAGCTATGACTGAATTTGACATCATTTTTAGCATGGATTGGTTTTTTTCCTGTTATGCTTTGATTCATTGTAGGACCCGTGCGGTGGAATTTCGATTTTCGGGTGAGTCAGTTTTGGAGTGGAAGGGTAATTCTGTTGTACCAGCCGGTCGATTTATTTCATATATTAAGGCAAGGAAAATGATTTCTAAGGGCTGCATGTATCACCTAGTTAGGGTTAAGGATGTTGATTTCGAGACCCTGACTGTCCAGTCAGTTCCGGTGGTGTGTGAGTATTCAGAGGTTTTTCCTGATAATTTTTCAGGTGTTCCTCCTGAGAGGGAAATTGATTTCAGCATTGATCTCTTACCCGATACGGAGCCTATCTCTATTCCTCCCTACAAGATGGCTCTAGCTGAGCTAAAGGAGGTGAAGGATCAGTTGAAGTACCTGTTATAGAAGGTCTTTATCAGACCGAGGAAGTCTCCATGGGGTGCACCGGTGTTATTTGTCCGAAAGAAGGATGGTTCTGTTTGGACGTGCATTAACTATCGGCAGTTGAACAAGGTCACTATTAAGAAAAGGTATCCTTTACCCAAAATCAATGATTTGTTTGACCAGCTTCTTAGTGCCAAGTGTTTGTCCAATATTGATCTCAGGTCTAGGTATCACCAGCTCAGGGTTCGGGAGAGTGACATCCCGAAAAATGCTTTCAGGACTCGATATGGTCACTATGATTTTGTTGTTATGTCTTTTGGACTAACCAATGTCCCTGCAGCTTTCATGGACTTGATGAATAGGGTGTTTAAGCAATATCTAGACATGTTCGTGGTCATGCTCATCGATGATATCCTTATATACACTCGGAGTAAGGAGGAGCGTGCCGCTCACTTGAGAGTAGTGCTTTAGACCCTAAAGGATCGTTAGTTGTATGCAAAGTTCAGCAAGTGTAAATTTTGGTTGGACTCCTTGGCATTTTTAGGCCATGTTGTATCGAGTGAACGCATAAAGGTAGATTCTCAGAAAATTGATGTGGTGAAGAATTGGCCCAGACCGGTGAATCCTTCAAATAGTCAGAGTTTCTTGGGCCTAGCAGGCTACTATCGGAGATTCTTAGAGGATTTTTCATCAATTGTGGCACCTTTGACCAAGTTGACTCGGAAGAAGGTAAAGTTCCAATGGTCGGAGGTTTGTTACAAAAGCTTCCATGAGTTGAAGACTCAACTCACTTCCGCACTGATGTTGACCCTACTCGAGGCAACTAATGGTTTTGTGGTGTATTGTGATGCTTCGAGAATTGGACTTGGGTGTGTGTTGATGCAGCATAGGAAGGTGATAGCATATGCCTCAAGACAGTTGAAAGTCTATGAGAAGATTACCCGAACCATGATCTTGTGTTGGCCGCGGTGGTGTTTGCATTGAATATATGGCGGCATTACTGTTATGGGGTCCACGTGGATGTATTTACGGACCACAAGAGCTTGCAATATGTATTCACACAGAAAGATCTCAATCTTTGGAAAAGGAGGTGGTTGGAGCTACTTAAGGACTACGATATGAGTTTTCTTTACCACCCGGGGAAGGCTAATGTGGTAGAGGACGCACTTAGAAGGATCTCTATATAGAGTGTGTCCCACGTGGATGAGGGAAAGGAGTTGGTGAAAGATGTCCATCGACATGCAACGTTGGGAGTTAGATTGGTCAACTCAACCAATGGCGGCATCATTGTGCAAAATGGATCCGAATCATCCTTGGTGACTGCTGTTAAATCTAGACAAGATGAGGATTTGATTTTGGTAAAGCTGAAAGAAGTCGTTTGGAGTCAGAAGGTGGAAGTCTTCTCCTAAGAGGGATATGGTGTACCAGGGTTGTCTGTGTGTTCCAAACGTAGATGATTTCAGGGGCCGGATATTGCATGAGGCACACGGATCCGGGTACTCTATCCATCCAGGTGCTACCAAGATGTATCATAATTTGCCAGAAATATATTGGTGGAATGGCATGAAAAAGGATATTGCAGAATTCATAGCCAAATGCCCGAACTGTCAGCAAGTGAAAGTCGAGCATCAAAGGTCGGGAGGCGTACTTCAGTACATTAGCATTCCCACTTGGAAGTTGGAAGAGATTAGTTTGGATTTCATTATAGGCCAACCTCGTACTTGATGACACTACCATTCTATTTGGGTGGTGGTAGACAAGTTAACCAAGGCTGCACATTTTCTACCGGTCAAAACCACAGATTCAGCTGATGATTAGGCCAAACTGTATATCTGAGAGTTGGTGTGATTACATGGGGTTCCCTTGTCTGTTATCTCAAACCGAGGTACTCAGTTTACCTCTCAGTTTTGGCGGTCTTTTCACAAAGGGCTTGAGACTCAGGTTAAACTAAGCACAACATTGCATCTGCAAATGTATATTCAGGTAGAGCGGACAATTAAAACTCTCGAGGACATGTTGAGAGATTGTGTAATGGATTTCACAGGTAGTAGGGATGATCAGTTGCCCGTGATTAAGTTCGCTTATAATAACATCTATCACTCCAGTATCCAAATGGTACCGTTTGAGGCTCTCTATGGGAGGAGATGTAGATCGCCCATCGGATGGTTTGAGGTTGGTGAGGTAGCTAAGATAGGGAAAGATTCAGTTCATGAGGCTATGGTGAAGGTTCAGTTGATAAGGGACAGGCTAAAAACCGCTCAGAGTCGTCAAAAGTCATATGCTGATGTGAGGAGGAGA
>JACEIK010004288.1:36039-138080 GCA_018107945.1 Datura stramonium
TATCAATTGTTATTTCACATAATTAGAATTGCATGTTCATGGTCTTTCGGTGGTATCAAAAAATGGGTAGTTTTATGCAGTCATAGGGATGAGGAGTGTTGGTGGAAGTGGAGACAACGAGTGATGTAATGACCCATTGTGGGAAATAATGGGTCGTCCTTTGCAGTCGTGGTGAGTTATGGACTTCCGAAGATGAGATACAATGGGTCTTCCAACGACTCATTGTGAGATGTAACAACTCGTGGTTACCGGTCGTTTTTTGGTTGCCAAGATTTCCAGTGTATGTGGCAAATCAGCACCACAACTCATTCAAAGCAACCACGAGTCATGGTGAGGCTCGTGGTAAGCAGACTCGGATTTTGTGAAGGCGCAAATAAAGGCCGATGTAACGACCCATTGTTTTAGAGGACGAGTTTTCCTATCTGTCCGTTGTTCAGTTCCGGAGGCAAGTCTCAGTAGGGCAATCGACGAGTGACACAATAGGTCATCGTTCCTTCGAACGACCCATTGGTTCCATCCATTGGTCCAACCTGGACAGTTTTCAGGGCAAATTCATTAAGGGCATTTTCGAATTTTTCATGCTATAAGACCCTAAACTACACCGTTTTAGCCTAAGAAAGGTGGGTTTTTATGGGGATAATTTATTCTAAGTCCCTATTCATGCATGCAAGAGTATAGAGAGGTGATCATAGTGGCATTCAAGCCTTTTTCTTAAAATTCTTTCAATTCCTTCATGGGCATTCAACGGAGGTTTAGAATAAGTTGTTTTCAGGTATGTAAGGCTATCAATGGGCATTTCCTTTCACACCCATGCAAATTCTCTACGATTTCATGAAAATTCTATCAAAATTTTATGGGGTTTTGAAGTAGAATAGTTATAAAAACCTAATGATTTATTAATGGGCTTTATGATTTTAGAATCTCACCATATTCTATGGGTTTTTTATTATCTTTTATGATTCAAATTATTTATAATGTTATCGATTTTCAATTTCTATGAAATTAAGCCTAATTATGCATGACTGATAATGAATCGATTATGATCTATTCTTCCATTAATGATAATTACTATCCCAGCATGAATTATGATTTAAATTATGGATTTGATCTATTACCCTCATGATTTCATGAATTTCAAGCTATATGTATGATCTACAAGTATGTATGAACCTTATGATTCATGAATTATGTTTTGGCCGACTCACGGCCCCTATGTCATGCTAGTTCACGTATGTACAAGTATGTTTATGATTATTATGATTTAACTAGCCCATGAATGCATGTACGTTATAGTATGAGCACTATATATGTTTTGGGAGTAGTATTGAACACCGAGTACGTTCGGGGCTCAGGTTAAGCCTCGGATCTCATAAACTACGTGCCATTTATAGGTATGTTGGGACCTCCTTTGTGACTGTCCCTGGCCCAAATGGCACTTTTCTGTGGTGATATCACGCATTTTCATTATTCTACCCTTGTCAAGGTACAAATGACCTCCCCACTAGGTTTACAAGTCGGACTTCATGTGTGCTCATATGGGGTATGTTGGTTAAGAGAATCTCCTACCGTTCCTCGTGATTTATGCATGTTATGATTATGTATTTTTCAACATGTTATATTACGATATTTACGTATCAGCATGTTTTCCTACTCTTATGTTTATTTATGAGTTTTAAATATCTTAAAGATCCATTTTATTTACCTTGAATACTCAGTACATTCCAAGTATTGACCGCATACTTTCTGTGCTATATCGTTTCATGATACAGGACCCAACTCTAAGGTTCACCCTCCTTAGTAGTTCTTCCAAGAATTCTATCATCTAATTTAGTGAGTCCTCAGTTCTGAGGGCCATATGTCCAGACTGTATGGTTTCCTTTAGTTTCAACATTGTAGGGTTAGTCGGGGTATTGTCCCATCAACTCGTCTTTCATGATTAGAGGATTTTCAGACTATACGTTGTAATCAACCATCACGTATGAATCTTGTGTTGGTTTTCTCTTTTATTATGTCATGATTACATTTTCATTATGTTAAGTCTTCCATTCATGTGAATGAATTAGAGGTATGCTAATGCCATGGGTTGACTTGGGGTCTCTCGGGGCTCCTTGTCCTGTGTTTACAATGCGGGTGTATGTTAGGGTCAGAAAGTCGCCCACATTTGGTTTAGATAGTGGAAGGATAGTAGGGCAGTCGGAGCAGGGCCTATTAGTTTGGAGGAGTTTCACGTTGCTTTTATAGATAGGTTTTTCCCTTGTGAGATGAGGGAGTTAAAGGCAGCCGAGTTTGTGAACCTAAAGCAAGGGAATATGACAGTGCAAGAGTATGCCCTATTGTTCACTCATCTTTCAAAGTATGCCCCAAAGCTAGTGATTGATCAGAGGACGCGAGTGAGTAGGTTTGTTAATGGGGTGGTGGGTTTTCTAGACAAGGATTCCAGGACCGTTATGCTCCACCAGGATATGGTTTTCCCTTGGATAGTCTTATATGCCTAGAAGGTGGAGGCGGTGCATATGTGGGAGAGGGAGGCCAAGAGGGCTAGGACATACATCTATAGGTTCGCTCATCCGTGGGCAGATGGTGGACACTGACAGCAGACCCACCAGAGATCTTTAGCCCCAGCATCTTCAGTGATGAGTGTGCTATCCTGACCTAGGCACGACATGAGAGGGCGAGCATCAGGCTCTAGAGGTCAGAGCAGCAGGCCCGCGGATTCCGGTATCCCCATTTGCCGCAGGTGTGGTTGGGGGCACAAGAACCAGTGTTTGGAAGGTACAGGTACTTTCTTCGTGTGCGGGAAGCCCAGACATATGCTCAGAGATTGCCCAACGCCATCATAGAGGCCGAGACCCATCTTCTAGTTCAGCAGCTTCACCCGCATGCCTAGCCCAACAAGGGGCATTTATTAGCATAGGTGAAGGTTAGTGCCAAAACAGATTATATGCCTTAGAATCTCGCCAGGAGCAGGACGTCTCGTCGGATGTAGTCACTTGTATGTTACGAGTTTTTCATCTTGATGTATATGCTTTGTTAGACCTAGGGGATACCTTGTCTTTTGTGACACCTTACGTGGCTAGTAGGTTTGGAGTCAATATCGAAATATTGTCACAACCTTTCTCAGTATCTACTCCAATGGGTAATTCAATTGTAGCTAGAGGGGTATATAGAAGTTGCCCCATCACAGTCCTTCAGAAAGTCACCTCAGCAAATCTAGTATAGTTAGCCATGACCTATTTTGATGTTATCCTCTGCATGGATTGTCTATTTGCATGTTATGCCTTAGTTAATTGTAGAACCCAGGCAGTAGAGTTCACATTTTTGGGTGAGCCAGTCATAGAGGGGAAGGGTAGTTCATTTGTGCCTGTAAGTTGTTTCATTTCTTACCTTAAGGGCAGAAAGATGATCTCCAAAGTTTGTGTATACCATCTAGTTAGGGTTAAGGATGCTACATTCGAAACACCAACCATCCAGTCAGACTCTGTAGTACGCGAGTATCCAGTAGTCTTCCCAAATGATCTACAGGGAATTCCTCTCGAGCGGGAGATATATTTTGGTATTGACCTTCTTCCCGATACGCAACCTATATCTATTCCTCCTTATAGTATGGCCCCAACTTAGTTAAAGGAGTTAAAGGAGCAGTTGAAGGAACTTTTAGATAAGGGTCTCATTAGACTAAGAAAATCCCCATAGGGTGCACCAGTTCTCTTCGTCCGAAAGAAAGATGTCTCTCTTCATATGTGTATTAATTATCGGCAATTGAACAAGGTCACCATCAAGAACAAGTTTCCTCTTCCTAGGATTGTTGATCTATTTTACCAGCTTCAGGGTGCCAAGTGCTTTTCGAAGATAGATCTCAGACCTGGATACCATCTGCTCAGGGTTCGGGAGAGTGACATCCCGAAGACAGCCTTCAGGATGTGGTATGGTAATTATGAGTTTGTAATTATGTCTTTTGGACTAACGAATGATCCTGCAACTTTTATGGACTTGATGAACAGGGTGTTCAAGACATACTTGGACATGTTCATGATCGTGTTTATTGATGACATCCTAAAATACTCTCCGAGCAAGGAGGAGCATGTTGCTCATTTGAGGATGGTGCTATAGACTCTCAAGGATCGCTAACTATATGCCAAATTCAGCAAGTTCGAGTTTTGGTTTAACTCAGTGACATTTTTGGGCCATGTGGTATCAATTGAGGGAATAAAGGTGGACCCCCAGAAAATAGAAGCGTGAAGAACTGGCCCACACAGATGAATCCTTTAGACATCAGAAGTTTCTTAGGTTTAGTTGGGTATTATTGGAGATTTGTTGAGGGCTTTTCATCTATTGCAGCGCCATTGACCAAATTGACCCAGAAGAAAGTAAAGTTCAAATGGTTGGAGGCTTATGAGAGAAGCTTTCAGGAGTTGAAGACTCGACTACCTCAGCACCAGTATTAACCCTACTAAAGGGTACCAATAGGTTTCTGGTGTATTGCGATGCTTCAAGAATCGGCCTTGGTTGCATATTGATGCAGCATGGTAAAGTGATAGCATACACTTCTGGACAGTTGAAAGTGCAAGAGAAGAATTGCTCGACCCATTATCTTGAATTGGCGGCAGTGGTATTCGCATTGAAGATCTGGACACATTATTCGTCTGGGGTCCACGTAGATATGTTTACGGACCACAAGAGTTTACAATATGTGTTTACACGGAAGGATCTAAATCTATGAAAAAGGAGGTGGTTTGAGCTACTCAACGATTATGATATGAGTGTCCTTTACCATGCGTGAAATGCCAATGTAGTAGCAAATGCACTTAGTAGACTCTCTATGGAGAGTGTGTCCCATGTGGATAAGAGGAGAAAGGAGCTGGTGAAGGATGTGCATCGACTTGCAAGGTTGGGAGTTCATTTGGTTGACGCGACCGATGGCGGTGTTATCATTCAAAACAGATCAAAATCATCCTTGGTGACTTAATTAATATCTAGACAAGACGAGGACCCTATTTTGTTAAAGTTAAAGAAAGTCGTACAGAATATTAAGGTATAGGTCTTCTCAAAAGGGGGAGATGGTGTGCTTCGATATCAGGGTCGCTTGTGTGTTCTGGTTGTTGCTGATTTCACAAATCGAATGTTGGACGAGGCTCACAGTTGTAGGTATTCGATACATCCAGGTCCCACCAAGATTTATCAAGACTTATGGGAAGTCTATTGGTGGAATGGCGTAGAAAGACATCACAGAATTTGTAGCTAAGTGTCCAAACTGTAAACAAGTGAAGGTTAAGCAACAGTGTCCTGGAGGTGCACTTCAAGATATTAGTATTCCTACTTGGAAGTGGGAAGAAATCAATATGGACTTCATCATAGGGTTTCCTCGCACTCGTTGCTAATATGACTCCATTTAGGTTGTTATGGACAGGTTGACCAAAGCTACCCAATTTCTACTAGTCAAAACCACTGATACAGTAGAGGATTATGCCAAACTATACATCCGAGAGATAGTTCGGTTGCATGTAGTGGCCTTGTCCATCATATCATAAAGTGGTAACAAATTTACCTCTCAGTTTTGAAGGTCGTCTCAAAAGGGATTTGGTACTCAAGTTAAGCTCAGTACAACATTTCACCCTCAAATGGATGGTCAAGTGGTGTGTGATTGAGAGCATGTGTGATTGAATTCAAGGGTAGATGGGATGATTATTTGCCTCTTGTTGAGTTTTCATACAATAACAGTTACCATTCCAGCATCCAAATGGCTCTGTTTAAAGCTCTCTATAGGCGGAGATGTAGATCGCGTATTAGTTGGTTTGAAGTCAGTGAGGCTGCGATGATAGGACCAGATTTAGTCTATGAGGCCATGGAGAAGGTTTAGCTCATATGGGAGAGGTTAAAAATAGCTCAAAGTCGCAAAAAGTCTTATACTGAAGTGAGGAGGAGGGAAGTTGAGTTCGAAGTTGATGATTAGGTGCTTCTGAAGGTGTCTCCCATGAAGGGAGTACTGAGGTTTGGAAAGAAAGAAAAACTAAGCCCTCGTTGTGTTGGTCCCTACCAGATTGTGAAGTGGGTTGGAAAGGTGGCATATGAATTGGAGTTTCCCTCGAAATTAGCTTCCGTGCATCCCTTTATTCATGTATCACTCTTAAAGAAGTGTTTGGGGGATCCAACTCTAGTTGTTCCGGTGGATAGTGTTGGGGTGAAAGACAACCTTAGTTATGAGGAGGTTCCGATGGAAATACTGGATTGGCAGGATCGAAGCCTAAGAAACAAGGAAGTAGCTTCAGTTAATGTTTTATGGAGGAATAAACATGTTGAGGGAGCTATGAGGGAAGTCAAAGCAGATATAATGGCTAGATACCCACATTGATTCCCTATCGGCTCAGTTCCAACTTGAGGTATTAGTTTTTTTCCTAAAACTCTATTCAATGTCATGTTCGATTCATGTTCCCCGGTTTCTTTCATGTATATGGATGTATGTATGATTCATGAATTCAGTTCAGTCATGTGGTGTAAATCGGTGTTAGCCATTCCATTAGTTTTCAGCTTGTATCATTAATAATTGAGTATGATGATTACATTTCTCTATTTTCTGTATGTTTTCCCACGTTTGAGGATGAATGTTCCCAAGTGGGTGATATTGTAATACCCCGGAAGCACCCAAGACTAGACCAGGGATTTAAAAATGAAAAGTAGCAAAATCTGGAAACCTTCTCATAACAGGTCATTGTACGGGTCGTGGGTGCCACTAACAACCTGTAGGATGTGTCCCTAGTAAAGTACTGCAGGTTTGGAATTGGGAGAAATGGGTCTAGGAACGACCTGTTGTGTGATGTAACGAGTCGTTGGATGTGGTCGTTGAGAGACTGGTCCTTGTTCAAGGAGGAAGTAACGAGTCATAGCACGACCAGTTGTAGGTACCTACGGGTCGTGGTTAACAGCAGTTTAAAAGGATCCCCAGGTTATGGCAGTGGTGGCGACAACTGGCAGTAACAAGTCATTTGAGCTAGCAATGACTCGTCCTGTCCAATCGTTGTAGGAGATCAAAGACCTAAATTCAGGGAGTAGTAATGAGTGGTAACAATGGACCGGAGAAGCTAACAAAGGATCATACTAACGTCCGTTGTTAGTGGAAATTCAGTTTTTCCAAGATTTTCATTAAGGGTATTTTCGTCATTCCTAAGTCCTAGGGTCCTAAACTACGTCGTTTCAGCACGAAATAGGTAGTTTTATGAGGGTATGTAGGGTTATCATTGGGTGAATTTGTTCACACCCATGCCCAATCCCACTCTAAATCACAAAAATTTATATGTTGATCCTATGGGGTTTTTACCCAATGCATGAAATTCCTAATTTTTTACATGGGTATGATTTAAATATGTTTCAACTATTGGATTATGATTCACGACAAGTTTTACATTGTTTTTAATGATAATCATGTTTTCAAGCTTTACAAATTAAAATGTCCATTTATGAGAAGTTCACGAAAGTTGAGATTTATGATGAATATTCAACTATGATGAGATATTATTGATAAAAAGAATGTTTTCAAGTTACCCATGTTTATGGTATTGTTTTCAAGTGAATAAAGTATTTTCAAACATGATTAAACTATTGGGCAATTCCCATATGTTCAAATATGGTTTATGATTTCACGAATTAGCTTACCACATGGTTTTAGAGTTAAGGTTGCCAATTATGTTCAGCTTATGGTATGGTTTGAGCTAAAGCTCCTCATATATGATTTTCAGATTGGATATGTATTTGATTATTCAGCTTTGTCAATAGACGATGGTCAGCTTCGTCGAAAAACGATGGAGAACATATGCATGTTTTTGGGAGTAGTGTCTAGCACCGAGTAGGCTAATGGTTGGTCAACCCTATGCCTTAGAACTACGCGCCAACATTGGTTTACATATCATATATATACTTTGGGACCTCCCTTGTGAGCTATCCTTTGCACCGAATGGGTCTTGTGCTTGATATCGATATCATTGTATCGTCCTTAGCCATGACAATACTTTGGATGGCTTTACCCACTTGAGTGTGAAAATTGGGACTACATAAGCTCTATCGTGGTAATGTCGGTTATATGACGAGTCTCCCATTGTTCCTTATGATTTCAGTTATGCATGTTCATCATTCATGATATCTATATATGTTGTAAGGGGTTTGACCTAATGTTCAGTTTTACTTATGATTATCATATTTCAGCTTTCGGTCAATCGATTCAGTTATGATGTTATGTTATGTTCAGATCATGATTTCAGAAAATAGCATACAAGCCTTAGTCTCAGATTCTTATCTTGATTATGTCTTATATTATGCATGTTTTAAATGATTTTACCTTTTTAAGTGGTTTTACTTACCTCATACTCGGTACATTCCACGTACTGACCTCATACTCTTTGTTGTATAATTTTATGATACAGGCTCCAATCTTCAAACTCAGCCCCATCACTAGCCAGCTTTGAGAGTTAACTTCCAGTCTCGATTGGTGAGTCCTTATATCCCGAGGACCATTTGTTATTAGATATCCTTGTACTTCCAGTTTTCAGACTTGTCTGGTTAGTTGGGGGTGTTGTCCCATCAACCCATAAGTTATGTTGAGGCTTTCAAACTGTATGTAGTAATCAACTCGTCATGTATTATGTGGATTCTGATTTTCATGTTATGTTATGTCCGAATTTCCGCTTTGTTATTATGTTAAGCCTTCCACTTTATTTGGTTGAGTTAGATGTATGTTCATGCCATAGATCGATTGGGAGTATCTCGAGACACATTGCCTTTCCGTTGAATTGATAAATTTTACATGCTTGACCCAAGTTTTCTTTATTTCTTGTTCGCCTTTGAAAATTGTAGGGTAGTATCAAAACTCCTAGGATTTTCTTTATACAAAGGTTCTTTCCCGAGTAGCATTCACTTGTTTCTTTCTTTTATCTTTGTCGAACCGGGTTGGCAATTCCCGATGATAGATTGAGTGGTGACTTTCTTAAGGAAAAATGCCATGTTGTTTTTGAGTTTTGTATGGAACTATTTTGTGAGGAACCACCAAAAGTTTTTTTTTTTAAATGAAATTTTAAAATGGGGCAGGAAAATGAAATGATAATGAGCTGATGTTTGAATATTCCTTGCTTGACTTAAGAGTTTGCATGTTTTGATGTCTTAAACAAATATTTTGTGTGGACAATGACTTTTGTGGTCTCTTGAGGAGTGATGCAGTTTGTGGTAAGGACTTTTGTGAATCCCATGCACATCTTCTTGTCTAGAACTTGCCACAAGTGTGACTCAAGGAGAAATCGTAGATGTAATTGCATTTCGAATATGATCTTAGGCCTCCTTTTGGTAGTCACTACACCCAACATGACCTCCTTGAGCATTAATCTTTGATAGCCAATGTTTGAGCCTCGGACCCTTTCTTTGAAACCACATAACAATCCTAATGTCCATTTATAATCCTTCTATTTGGAACCCATCCTCCCTAATTGCTAGTAATAAAATAATGAAAAATGGGGGCTTCAATCCAATGAATCGGGGAGAGATAAGGAGATGATTGTTAAATGAGGCAAAATCCCATGTTTGGGGGTTTGCAAGAGAAAAGGGAAACATCATAACTTCAATATGAGGTAGCACCCAAAATTTTGAGGAAATGAATGAATCATTTGGGTTGAAAGACCTCGAATCATCAGAAGAGAAAAGAATGAGAAAAAAGGATGCTATCTCTTGCATACAAAAGGCTAATTGTGGAATTGGGTGTTAAAAGAGTGGTTGGTGTTACACAAAGATGAAAATAATGAACAAGGAGAAATAAGGTGGAGTAATTTCAATAAGATAGCGGGATGTCATAACTGTTTATAAAGGCATTAGGGAGGCATTAGTTACTAAAGCTAAACATTTATCCTACCCTTAGCCCTAGCCTACATCATGACCCGCATGTCCTAAGTAATTTTAAGTGCAGTTTCTCTACATTAGTGACGACTTACACGAAGGGCAAGCCTATGGGTCGAGTTGGGTGCATGCAGATTTTTTTTGGAGAGTGAGTGCAATATTATATTTGTAAGACCCCTTGTATTAATGCATTGAGTCATAAAGAAAATAAGGATTCTCTTTACGGTGAGTGGCATCACCCCTTTTGAGGGAAAAATTGTATTTAAAGGTAAATTTGTGCATAAGTCATGAGAAATTCAAGCTCTAAGATAGGTTTTGAATTTGCATTGATTATTAATTGAGCTGTGATATGTATTTCATAGATGAGCAATGCCCTTGTTCTACCAAATGAAAACTCTTGCTAATCATGCTTGTGAATGGTGGTAGTCTCTTGAAATATCTTCATTGTTCTGGTTTTAAGGGGAATCTGCTTCTTTTTTTCGGTGAGATTGGTGAGAAATTTTTGGTTGTCATAGACCGGGTGATTGTTGATGTTTAAACTTGTGTTGAGTGGCATGTTTTTCAACTGATGAGAATTGCATTACTCGAGGACAAGCAATAATTCAAGTTTGGGGGTCTGAGGAGATGGTAATTCACCAAATCATTAGGCTCTTAAGCTTGAGTTTTTGCTTAGTTTTTGAGTGGTTATGTGAATTTTATACCTTTTTTGCCTTTGGTATGTGCAGATGTCTAACGTAAAGAAAGAGCAAGAAATGGAGCTAAAAGAAGAAGTGGGA
Organism: Datura stramonium; assembly: GCA_018107945.1. NCBI lineage: Eukaryota > Viridiplantae > Streptophyta > Magnoliopsida > Solanales > Solanaceae > Datura > Datura stramonium. The sequence continues at coordinate 46,680 of JACEIK010004288.1, forward strand.
TGAAATTCGGCGCTCAATCAAAGATGACCAGTCAAATGCCAGTCTAAAATCGATAAACACTGCCTTTGGGAAACAAAGCCATCGGCGAACGCGAGATTCCACCGGTGACTCGCTGGTCAAGTCGCCGAATGACACCTTAACTTGCTGTATTGAATAACAAAGGATCGGCGGTGCACAGATGGAGATAGAAAAAAAACTGAATGAACCACCGATGGCTAATGGAATTCATTGAAGGCTCATATAGTATAGCCAATGGTCCGTGCGTTTCAACGTTGATCAGGGGCAAAATTGTCCAGCATGGAAAAAGAGAGAAAAGATACCCCAATTTTTGGTTATATTCTCTAAAAAGAAATGTGTACTCATCATCTTTCCATTTCCAGATTTTAGAACATTCTCTTGGCAGAGAAGAAAGGGAGAATTTGATTGGTGAAATTTGAAAAGAACTATTTCATTTTTCTTTTTCATCTTCATAGCAAGGTACTGCCATTGTTAAAGACTTCTTGTGAACTTGATTTTTCTACTCTTTTTATTAATACGATGTGTTTATTGTTAAATGTTCTTTTAAATTTCTTAATTATGAGTAGGTAAATCATTAACTAGAGGTGTGTGATGATGAATGCTTAATTAGAGTGGGTATTGCTACAGGCATCTCAATATTGTTTAACCAAGTGCAAATATTTTAGATTCGCTCCAATCTTTAATTGAAGATCCATTGATTATGACATGGTTCTAATTGTTCTTACTTGATTGTTGCTTGCAAAAGAATAATTAAGTTTTTGGATAGAATTTAATAGTGGGTATGGATAAAAGATTGTGAAATTTCTCTAGAAATAGCCAAAATTACATTCTCACTCCTAATTAATAGCTGATAGCTAGAAGTTAGTACAACTATTAATCCAAATCTGATCGGGTTGAGTTAATGGTGTATAGAGATTTGAAAGAATTCTAGCGAGAGGTATTTATAAGGCTAAAAAGAATTAAATACCCATTTTCCCGAGATTATTTACATTAATTGAACTTATGACATGACCTAGCATGATCCTATTGAGTTAGTATATAATCTACACCACACCTCTAGTCTTTCACATTCTTTTTAGCAACCTTGGTAATTTTTCTATCGTAGTTGATAACGTCAAAAATATATCCTTCATGCAAAGAATATACACAGCGAAAGTATCAAAATAAGTAACCTAACGGGTGTTGGGGTCAAGTCCCATAAGGACTAGTGAATGATAGTTACAAGTGTCTGTTGACCAATTGAAGTTAGCTTGCACCACGTAGAGTCACCTCTAGTCAGTGATTTAGCTACTCATGATTGAGAAATTCAAAATTACATTCATCCATAAACTCATTGAATTTAATAACAAGAGTAGTAAAATCAAATCCGCAAATAGTCTCAAACAATGGTTGTACCTTACTATTAAGAAGAAGAAGTAGACAATAGTACTTTTCAAAGTCGACCAATCAAAATCCCATTTTCTCTTATAAAAGAATGTTCTAAAGCTAAGAAATGAAAAGATGATGTGATAAAGAATGTTCTAAAGCTAAGAAACGAAAAGATGATGTGATATGCTCTGCTCTCTATCTCTCAGTACATAGTACTTTCTCTATTATTTATATCCAGGAAAAAAGGGCATCTTCTATCTCTTTTTTCATGATGGACAATTTTACCCCTGAGCATCGTTCTGGAATCGGCGGAGTCATCGGCGATTCACCGGTTCAAATTTGTGAACTACAAGATATCTTATTTGGGCCATCACTAAACTCCAGCGAGCACCGGCGGTTCATCCGGCGTTTAGCCGATCTTTATCTGTGAACCGTTGGGTCTTTGTTCTTCATTCCAGAAAATTGGGTGTCCTTCGGTGATTGGACCTGCGAGTCACCGTTGGCAACTCGTGTTTCGCCAGTGGCATTTTTCCTCCGAGGCAGTGATAATCAGCTGTTGACCAGCGTTTGTGCCGGTTTTCATTGGTGGACCACTGATATGCCCTCACTTCCTTCTTTTTTCTTAATTTTTCTATTTTCTACACATTTCGGCATCTGCACAAATCAATGGCAAAAGGGCAGAAAATTCATATAATCAACTCAAAAACTAAGCAAAAACTCAAGCTTAAAAGCTTAATGAGTTGGTAAATTACCAACTCATCGAACCCCCAAACTTGAACCATTTCTTGTCCTCAAGTAATATTATTCTCATTCATTGAAAAACATGCCACTTCTACCAAAAATTAAACATCCCCAATCACCTGAGCTATGACAACCCAAAAAAAATGCTGAACAATCTCACCGAAAAAGAGAATTAAATACTCAAAAGACCAAACCAATGATGATATTTCAATAGGCTACCACTTTCAACCAACAAAGTTCATCAAAGGATTCATTTAATAAAACAAGGGCATTGCTCAACCATGAAATACACATAGCATCTCAAGTCATAATCAGTGCATACTTAAAGCTTTCCTTAGAGTTTACACCTCTCTTGCCCTATTCACACATTAATTCTGAAAGAACTTGTATCCTCACAAAGGGATGATTCCACTCACCAAAATAAGAATCGCTAATGTTTAGTCATGTAATCATTAAATGCATAGAACGGATTGTTTTGAAGAGATAATCACACTCACTCTCCCAAAAGATGTCTTCATGCACACACTCAATCCATAGGCTTTCCCTTCATGTAATTCTCCATTAATGTAGAGTAGCTACACTTAGAATCATTTAGGGCTTTCGAGTTATGATGTAGGCTCGGGTTAATGGTAGGATGAAAATTTTGTTGTAGTGACTAGATCCTCCCTAATGCTTTTTGTGACATACCTCCCATCAACTCTTTCCACTCACTTCACTTTGTTTCACTTCATTCATTATTTCTGACTTTCATTTCTTTGACAACCCTTCTTATAACCCCTTTGTCTTTCACAACTAGCATTATCACCTCAAGAGGAAGCACCGGTTCACACAAATTGCTTATCTCTCTTTGATTTATCCTTTTATGCATTTTGGCATAATGTGGTGCTTACTCAAACTTAAATTCTTATTTTTCCCCTTTTCGCAAACCCCCAAAACTTAGGCTTTTGCGTCATTTCTTAATTTTTTTAGCACTCCCTCTTTCTTAGGCTTAAAGCCTCATTTCATCACTATCTTATCACTAGATTCGGGGAGGATGGGTGCCAAAGGGAGGTATTAAGAATGGTCTTAAGGCTTGTTATGTGGTTGACAAAGAAAGGGTCTAAGGCTCAACTTGGCTTACAAGGATCAATGCTCACGGAGGGTATATGGTTGAAGTATCTAGACAAAGGAAAGCTTAAAATTATGTTCTCAGCGCATCTACATCTAGGATTTCGCCTTCAGTCACATTTGGAGCAAGTTCTAGACAAGAAGTAATGCATGAGACTCCTCAAAAATTCCTCACTACACAAGGCATCACCTTAAAGGGTCCACAAGAGTTATTCTCACCACAAGATTTCAATTTAGGACATCAAAGTAGTCAAACTCATAAGTCAAGCAATTAATTTACAATGTATGGCAAAGAATGCTATGATATTGTGCCAACATTTTCTTATTATCTTCATTTTCATGCCCTCATTTTAAAATTCCCTTCCAACAATTTTTTTTCTTCGGTGATACCTCTCAAAACAACTTTATAAGAGACTGAAAACAACATGACATTTTCCCCTAAGAATGTTTCCACTAAATCTATCATGGGAAAATTCCAATTCGGTTCGACATAAAAAGAAATAAAAGAATTCTTCTCGAGAAAGAACCATGGTCTAAAGAAAACACTCGGAGTTTTGGTTACTACACTACTATTTACAAAGGCGAGAAAGAAACAAGACTTTGGGTCATTTCATGCAACATTTCACAATTTAAAACAAAGACCCCATTTAATCACTAACCATCAACCATCAAGAACTAAACCAAATCATTCATTCATTTTATTTCAAAACAAAACAATCCCGGCAAGGTGTCACGACCCGAACATAGACCTGGATCGTAACACGGGGACATCGAGCCTCGAGAGACTCCAAGTCGACTCATGGCAACGAAGATACATCTAACTCAATATCAATAAAGCGGAATACTTACCATAACGATATAGTGGAAGCATAAACAAAACATAACATGGCAAGAAAAGCGTACTACATACATAACAATAGAGTACTACATATAGTCTGAAAGCCTCTAACGTATCCGATGGGTTGATGAGACAACATCCCCAACTAACCCGGCAAGTCTAGAAACTAAACATGCAAAGATAGCTAATATCAACTCTTCCTTGGAGAATGAGGACTTACCAAAGATTTGAATGCCAAACTCCAAGATGGACTACTGTTTGTTACTACATTGACCCTTTTGATTGATACAGAATATTCACATTTAGAGAACTTGGCATATAATTGACGGTCATACTGGCTTATCATGCCGGAGAAATCGACAGGTAATCTACCGGTATAGCTAGAGCTTATCTGGCCTTCTGGCCGCATGCTAAGGCTACTTGTTGCTGGGATAACGATAACCTCGAACGACTGTCCGCACACCATGTGCCCGTATCTGATCAGAGGATCCGAATGATTATGCTCTCTAATAACTGCTGAATAATCTGAATAATCGAATAGCCGGGTTGAATGACCCGAATGCCGCAAAGAGTCTGTTCATGCTCTAAATGTCCTCCTAATTGAATAATTGTAGAGCCGTGCTTAGTCTGACTTACTCTGTAAGGATCCTGCCCTGGATCTTCATAGGGAACCTACCGATCTCCTTGTCTTAGTTAAACACTCGTGCTAGTAGAGTACTCATTTCAATTTCTTACGCCTTGCTCGTATCCCCTCGGATCTATACCGCCGTTCGGGGAAATTTCTGCCTTATGAGCAATCCCGTAAAGACCGGCCTTCTCCTAGACTCTATATCTGAATATCTTACGAGAACCAACAGGTACTAATCCGTCACTAACTACCTCCATGTGGACCCTTTTCTTGGGGTACTACTATTGTTCGGGACTCCGGGACACGGCTAGCCGAATTCTTGTAGGGTACCCCGCATGATGACGGCTAGGTTGACTAAGACTGGCTCTCACCTACAAAGCTGGGAGAAACAATGTACGACAACTTAACATACCTGGAGACTCCTGTTGCTAATCTCCCTGGAGTATGCTTAGCCTGGCCGCTATTTCTCGGTTCGCACATGCACAATGTTACCGGCCTTGTGGATGCTTCCCTGCTAATACAGGCGCCAGCTGGTCGTTAGACCGTCTAACTGCGCCCTTATCATCTAACCACCCGATTCAGCTACTAATTCTTGTAAGTAAGCTTCAAGTCTAGATCTCGGCAACAAGCATATAAGTCCATTAACTCAATAAACCGAAACCGAGAGTTCCTATGGCCTCATAGGTGAATCATACTTAACTCACAGGTTCCTTTTCAGGGTCCTGTGATACGATCTGTATATACTTCCTAGCAACTAACCAGAATCGTGTGATTGTAACTCCCTATTGCGCCTATTCACAAAGATATTCGATATCTCGTATATATATATATATATATATATATATATATATATATATAGTTATTAATAACTATGTACAATCCATACTGAGTTTCTGTAGTAATACGTAATCTTTTGGCATGCTTTACTGAATTTCATACTGCACATGATATACTACTTTCTATAGTTTAATGATATCTCCGATCCTCTCGTACTACATTTCATTGATTTTCGTCCCATTCTGAAAGCAACACACATGCACTTTAGCTATGATCTGCTATTTGAAATTTCGCCACTCTTACAACATGGGGTCAACATCCGAACCTTGTGGCCTTTAGTTGGCATTATATTAAGGCCCGTGACCGCTCGTTGGACCTCGTCTATGGGCCACACTAGATTAGAGTCTCTGGGCTCTGTACCCTCTTACCTTTTCTCCTTAGGCGGACGTACCGCAACATTCTAAACTACAATCTTACTGTCTCTTAGCTGTCAATATGAGGTTTGGTCCTTAATACACAATGTTCTATCAACTGGGAGGTGATTCTCGATTTCCCTCAAAATCTGGTATTCATGCTCTTCACCCTCATCTTCCTTAAACCGAGCTCGTTCAAGGTACCTGCCTTACATTGTCAATAAGCAAGCCACTACCAAGTTCCAACCTATACTCTTCCTCGACTTGGTACGACCTATCTTATTCATATAATCTCCTCGTCTCTTCTTTAAGTATTACAATAAGATTATAACTATTATCTTGCAGAATACCCGTCGTTAGCATGCTACGATGGATTCAGCCTTTTCTGACTTGAACTTGACTCTTACTGGAAGTCCATCATTGACGGATCTCCTACGCCCACTTCTGCAAGTTTTCGCAGTCTTACTTGCTCCTTCAATTATTACCGTAAGTGGTCTGCAAAACTTACATAATCATAAGTGGCTCCTTACTCTTTCTAACACTTTCCGGAATCAACCAATCCACCTTCACTTACTGCCTACTTTGGGCAATATCGCCTCAATCCTTATGCCCTTTGCTATACTGGGATCAAAACTAAGGGCTAGGAATGGCTTTTTCTTACTGCAACGAAACGAAGATATGGAACCGTACAACATCCGAAAGGGATGGAGTGAGAATCTCACATTTCTCTCTTTTCACACTTATCTGATAATCTAAATTGTCTATTATCTTAATCAGATCTTATATATCTAACAAATAAATCAACTCATTTATAATGTCTATGCTTATGACTTCCTATTCTCAAGTTATCGACATATATACTCAGGATGGTACCGATAAAGGTATCACATTGGGAGGTCGCTAATACCTCCACTGGCCGGCCGTAGTTACCTTGTAACCGGCCGGTGCCCTCTCTTGTTGCTATATCCGATCGTCTGCCTGGGATAGGATATCGCTGGTCTGACTTGTATCTCGTATTCAAAGAGTATGGCAAGTTTTGGGACTCCAACCCTATACCGGTATCGCTTTCTACGACATGACTGAATATGAAGAAATATAACCATCCTATTATGCCTGGTGCTCTCCTGCCTATAGTATGTGGTGCACAACACATCCATAGACAAGACTCTACTAGCACTACCTGCACTCCCCGGGACACGACATGCGTCGATACTAAGTTTGTCATGCCCCGCCTTGGGGGATGACCTGGCACCCGGTGTCCTACTAGGATCTGACTGATAGACTACCGAGCCTAAGCACTTCTGGAGCTGGCCGTCTCTAACTTCCCGATTCATGAAATCAACGGGCTATAAAGCGGCTGTAAATATAGCCCCGATCGGCTAGGCCTATAGCCACCCGTACAACAACAACAATTAACTAGAATCTCTTTAATATAAGGGAACCCATGTGGCCGACAAGGCCACCATGCCGACTAGTTACTTCGAATCAAATAACAGATGCTAAACAGCTACGTGACCACAAGGTCACCAATATTGACTGGATAAGCCCTACACGGCCAACATAAACAACTAAACATACGCACGCCCCACGCGACGGCACAACTAACCACAGGGAAATATATGCGACTTCAAGCCTCTACGAATGATAAGATGGTCGGGACAGGCCCCGGACCTACCCGTACCGTACAACAAAATAAAAATGGTATAAACCTCTGGAATATCAAGCTCCGATGACAGGAGCTACGACTCTGCACGCCTAGGATCACGAGGGATTGGCTCTCGTCTATAGGTACCGCAGTAAGTAATGCAAAATGCTTCCCGTACGGGCGCGCACTAATCGGGTACCAGTATGTAAAGCAAATTGAACATAACTGAATATAAACAACAATACTAGTAATTCTGAATAGCAAAAGTATCTAAAACTGTCTAGACTAGCAGGATCTAAAACAAGCTTATATGTACCGAAGGTAAGGTAGAACTCCGCCGATGTGGAGACTCGATGTCTATTAGCTAATAAATAACATGTATATACATATATAACATACACAGAACCTATACCAGCCCCCATAAGCCGGAAGGTGCCAACCAACACACAATCTATATACCCCTACCCAGGTCAAAACCATCCAAAAGTAAATCACTCCACTATCTACTAACTGAGCACTCTACCGGCTCCCCGGGTCTTGTAGCCTCTGACTATGACCTCTCGATATATATAATCATGTCCGAGCCCGGAGGACTCCGTACTCAACTCTCAGATTCTATACTATGTACTTGGTACTCTGTACTCTGTAATGCTATGCTGATTAGCCTCATATGGGGAATGCTCCATCCCATCTTCTTTCTCTCTAGCGGACGGCATACCACTCCTTGAGTGGCGTATCTCACCCTCGCCGGTGGGTCGATTACGCTGGCCAACCCAGGGGCGGCGAGGATGCCCAAGGGTGCCCTCATAGACAAAAAGCTCAACAAACAATAATCACGTATAGCAAGCATGTTCAATTTGAAAATACTATCCATGTTTTGATATACGATTCTCATACTCTTTCTCTCGTATTAAACTCGATTCTCATACCGAGCTATACCGTATCTAAAATATTATTCGATTGTTCGATATTGCTCTACTATCTTTTATTCGAATATAACATAATATTATAAAATGTGCTGCTGGATTCATGCTGAACTCAATTCTCGACTTCTAGGTCCTTTCTTCTATAGTTCACGCTATTTGCTATACTGATTACGGAATTTGTCGAGGGAACAAGTTTTACATACCTTCGCTTCGGATTTCCCGACTAACTAGCGTAGCTCGACCGCATCTCCGCTATTTCTCCCAACTGCATTCATATATATGTCAATTAGAACTAAATACGTTAATATTCTAAAAGAAATATCACTTTTAATATATATATAGCCCAAACTTTGGCTTATCAAAAAATGGTCGAAAACTTGCTATTTCGAAGTCTAGAAGGGAGAAATACTCAACTTAGGGATAAGGTATATATTGACACTAATCTCGAGAAATTTACTTACCTTAGCTCGGTATAGTACTTTACGATTCGCCGGCCGAATTTCACGAAACTAAATCTGTAGGAATTCTCCTTGCTGCTTAATACCTCGGTATCTGGAGTTAATTTGAGTTTGGACCGCATTTGACGGCGTAATCTGACGAATATTATAAGAGATTCTCGTTCCTCCTCAGCTTTTCCTAGCTTCTCGAAATTATATGAGTTATATCATAAAAAACTGAAGGCGGGGTTTATATATTTGGGCTTGGACAGGGCCTCCTCCGTGGACACGCTGCCATCGTGGAGGCCCTCCCTCCGTGACACGCCAAAGCCATCGCGGAGGGGCTCGCCCGGCTCCTCCCGCCGATGGTTCGACGAGTCTCTTATCCGTCTTTCCCTGCCTTTCCTAGCATGTATGGCATTCAGAAACCCTTAACCAACATGCGAATAGGCCATCTACATGTTCGAGAATTTACGGGGTGTAACAACAATCAAGCTCAAAATATCTCTACAATGGTGGATATACCTTGCTTAAGAAGATGAAGATGAAAAAAATATATTCAAAAGTCTATTTTCTATGAAAATCTCTCTTCCAAAAGTGATGGAGTATAATAATATACTTTTTCAGAGCACTTTTCTAGAATATGTACAAAAGTAGGTCATAACATTCTCTTTTTCAGGGCTAGATGTTTTTGCCCTTTTTCACTCTTTCACTTATGCAGTCACCTAGCCGGTCCATCCACGGGCCACCGACAATTTCCTCTCGTTGTCTAGAAGTAAACCAAATCGGAGATGGGCTGGGCAGTCCACTGGCTGCTGTTCCGCTAGCCGGCGTTTCGCTGGTGTGCCTGCGGTCAGCCGGCGTTTCGCTGGTGTCTTCTGGTGGAGCGCGCCCACCTCGTATTCATCCTTTTCACTCAAATTCATGCTCCTTTTCTTCAAGTTAGGTACCTACAATATCCAAAGGAAAAATGGCATAAAATCCAACTAAAAACTTAAAAATCCAAGCTAAAGCTCATGCTTAAAAGCCTAATGAATTGGTAAATTACCAAATCATCGTGGCCTTTCGGTACTGTATGTTTTTGAAATGGTAGGGACTAAGAGGAATCTTTAACCTGCCACGCTATAGATTTTCGTTGCGGCGAGTGGGTATCCTGCTGCCGCGGTTCCGCCGCACAGAATAGGTCTCACGCAGTGATCAAGGAGCATCAGTAATAAGGCGATTAGATGTTTTGATTTCATTCTCCATCTCCATCATCAAGATTTTCCAAATCCTCTCAACCTCTCCACCCATAATCTTCATTTTTCAGGTAAATCTCTCCTTCTCTATGACTATTGGCTTTTACTCATTCTACTATTCTTGTGGTGTCATGCCTACATGCATCATTTTCGGTTAGCCCTTGGAGTGGGAAAGGTAGATTTCTTTTTCACGTTCATAGACTAGATTGTCGAAGCGTGCTACTTATATTTACGTTCTTATTTCTGTCTCTGCCGTTCTCCGCGTATTTCTGACCGGTTTCATGTGGTCATATGGGGTCAAAATAAGGGAGGCGATAGGATGGTGTGTTCGACTTTGAGCCTTCGGCTTGAAACCGTGCCATCCTATCGTGCGCTAGTAGCTGCTAGAAATTGAGCAAGTCCTCCCTTTGCCCGACGATTAATTTGGAGAAATACGGAGGTTGAAATTTCAACTCCATGGATGGGTTTGGGGGTCCGGAGAATTTGATGTCCGCTACAACAGAATCTTACCCGCTGCAATGCGCCCGCTGCGCCGAGCCTTCTCCATGGTGAACTCGCTCCGTGAACATACGTCCGGCAGGGATTCACCTTGCGTAGCCCCTTCTCAATTTTTATTTTTCCTTTATGTCTTGTACAAATTCTCCTAGTCATTCAATTACTCTTCTAATACTTCTTATTAATGCAGGTAAATCTTCATGGCCGCTTCTAGCAAAGCAGCAAGATTCGCACCGTGACTACATCTCGCCATAACGACTGTGCCACGAAGGACTAGTTGCATGAAAGGGGTTTCATTATGTAGGACATAGAGGAGAACGCCCTGGAGTTCTATACTTCCTTCATGAGAGATCGGTGAAGCCCTTGGTGGAGGAACTAGGTAAGGCCAATCAGACCTCGGGGGTGTGAGTGCCCTATACCAACCTCCTACCATAGCCTGGAGCTGGGGTGAGCCGGTAGCCTACATCGTGGGCATGCAATAACCTTGACCCTTGCTGCTATAAATGACGCTCTAGGTCTGCCCAACTCCCGAGGCCGAGCTAAAGGCTCATGATGTATTCCGGAAATAGGTAGTGGCTAGTGGATACTTTGGTGGTGGAGGAATAGAGGGCGCTACCAATTTGAGCATTACCAGACGGGTATCTAAAGTACCCACTTTGGCGCGGAGGCCAGAGGTGGCTCAATCTAGTGTCCCAAAGGATCTATCCATCCTCTGATGTCACGGACATGACCTACCCTCGGGCGTTAGTGGTGACTGCCAGGCTGAGTGGGGTGTGGGTGAATGGTGGCCCGTGACATTGAGGAGTGGAGGTACTTCCATACGAAGACCATTATTGGCCCGCTATTTCCTTTCTTTATTACTAGACTATGCAAGAGGGCCAGCTGTTCATCCGGAGTCTCGGGATGTCATTGTGGACTACGATAGAACTTTTGACCCCCGAGGGTGAAGGGGATCCGGGAAGGGGTAGAAAGAAGAGAAGTCTACCTCAGCTAAGGGTGATGGTGGGGATGACACTTCCATCCCACAACCATTCGATAGAACAGACAGGGCCGAGATGGTAGCCATGCGGGAATGTCCTCGGAGGGTTGCCTAGACGTCCTCCCCTTTTAGCAGGCCTTTGTTAGTCAAATCCCTTCCCCAGCCGACCCTCCACTAGATGACCCTCGGTGCAACAACCGCCAAATCCAGAGCAGGGCAATTGCCGCCCGAGCCAAGCCCGTGTTGAGCTCCGGAGGTCTTGAGCGAGAAAGGAGCGAGACTCCAAGGCTCTCGAGATAAAGCTGTTTGTCCGTATGTGGAAAGGGATCAAGAAGATACTAAAGACCTTATCTCTTAGAGAAAGGCCACCCTACCCGGCAGGGATCTCCCCTAGCCTCCTTCCTTAGCGAGTTCGAGGAGGGAGAAAATGATGAGGCAGTAGCGATAATGACGAGACTCCAATTGTAGATGAGATCCAATGTTTCCCTCCTCTTGTTATTGGTTTTTATATCTAGTTTTCGATAGCTCCCATTTGGGGCTTGTAAGACAATTGTATGTTGGTATCTCTCTCTATGATGTACGGATGTCCATTTGGTATCTTCGTATATTGACCGTGGTTTTTTGCCCTTTCCAAGATTATTGTAGTTGTTTTTACCTATATTCGAATTGCTTGAATGGTTTTTGTTGATGCTTGTAGTTGCTATATTAAAACAGGGGAACTTGGAATTTTTTGAAATCTCGTATGCCGCCCGAACATGTCCGTCGCACGGCCGCCCTACCACAATAACAAATTCGTGGTAGCGGTACCTCTTCTCGCTGTAGCGAGTCCAAGCCGCGGTGACATAGCCTTCATGGTACAAACTCGCTAAGCGTAACAAATGTTATAACAATAATTTCTTCGTCTCTCTAACCAACATTTTACGTGGTTTTCACTAATCACCTTTTAGGAAGATACCAATTGAAAACTTTCGTGATACCAATTGAACAACTCGAGATCAACACAATCGAACATAATTTGACGGGAAAGAAATAAGTGTAACTTCCTAAATGCCTTATATCTTCCCGAAGATTAGATGTGGACGCCTACATATCAATATGCAGGAGTTTACTCGACATTACTCTTGTACTTGTAGACCGGTAACTTAGGATGCCTCGATACCCTTGTCACGACTCAAATAGATAGCCGTGACGGCACCTACATTGACTCTACTCGATAGGAGAACCCTTACAACCTAATACCATGAATATACAAGAAATTAGTCTCAATTTTTCTATTACTGCTCATTAATTTACGAAAATCTCAAACAAAATAAAATTAGCAGATTTACTAGACATGAATCTATCAAGATATAGTCTAAATAGGTACAAGAGCTCTATTTGAACACTTGACAAGATAAAATAACCCAACTTCATCCTAAAAGGAGAACACGGCCGGTGTCGAGTACTTCACGCCATTCAAAGAGCTTGAACCTACCACAACCATACCAAAAAGTGTAGCAAGGTAGTATCAGTACACCACACATATCGGTAGACATCATCGACTGACTAGGGTTAGTTAACACAATAGGATAATAATCAACATACATTCAATGTCACAAAATTAGTGACTACTTCCCTCCCAAAAATTCAACTTAGGTGTAACTACTACGTCCGTTCTTTGGCCTCACCAAAATTTATACAATTACCTTACGAACCTATTTGTTATTAAATCCCTTCAGTCTGTCTCCCTTCATTTCCATTGTAGCACAGGCCACCGCCATAAACAGCCCCACTTACCAAGGTGGTGTGTTCCGGCTAAAATATATTCCATCCAAGCCGCAGTCAATTTTCCTAGTCCCCTTTCCTATGGTCAACTAAGTCTATCCATTATCATGTACTACTTACTTAATTATACACATTATTTTTTATTCTTCCTAGTGAGGTACATAGATAATAAATCTATTCAATATCCCCGATAACTCACTACCTTTGTTTAAACCCGTCATACCATCTTCTCGTAACCCACCAACATTTAAAACAACATACAATTCACAAATATAGATTAACAAATTCTAGAACACACAAGAAATCATTAACATCTGCCAAGAGAATCAACCTTTCAAATATTAAAGTACATGCACATACCTATCTTCATACCACAAAATGCCATGAAGTATCATACTTGGACCGTACAACCGTGTACGGTAGTCCTAACTTGTTTCTCACTTCATATCCGAATCAAGTCGGTATATTCTCAGATCACACTTGTATACCTATACCTTTTTGTGTTTGCATCCGTATGTATATGAACTACTGCACAATTTTATCTCACAATCATACCATCAATGATATGCCGGGCACACGCTCCGTCATATCAGACACACATGCTAGAGGATCTTATATTCTTCCCTTCAAGTCATGACTCGTGTGAGACTTAGAAATCCATGTACTGCATAATTTAGCCGTATGAACATTTATCATACTGTCTATGTACTCACTCATAAAACCCATCCGCATGGTCTTTTAGCCATACCTGTCCGGGTATCACTATACTGCTCGCCCGGATTCTCACCTTGGGCATAAGCCACTTGTGTATCCAACTCTAATCTAACCGAATCGTACAACCCGTTTAGCTGAGTTCCTCACTTGTACTTAGGCCTCTCTACTTTACCATCATATCAATGACTTCCTTGCATATTATCCGACATCTCAATCTTGCTCATTCAATATCGAGTCACCTCAATCCCGAGATGCAACATCGAGGCACAACAAGTAATAAATCATCACATAATAAGTAATAAAACATATTCACATCAACAAATACTATCACATGCATGATTTTAAATCTAATCTCATATCCAAATAGTAGTAGTACGCTTACTTGAGCACATTATAAGAATTACAACTTGGCCCGCTCACTGGGCTTGGGCTCGCTGGCGCCGCATGCCGTCGCGGTTATGGCGGTCTGGGTCAACGCCGCATACTACCCACTGTAGCAATACTGCTGGCAATTTTGCAACCAGTTCTTGTTCCAATTTCATTCGTGTCTTGCTTCTTCATAACTACCTCTAATGAAAGCAACGTCTAAAACTAAGCTTACTTCAATAATTAAACTTGTCACCGTATCACCATTAATGTGAACAATCATCAATCTTACAATACGATACCAACCACAACACATTCAAGTCATTATGTAAGGATTACTATCCTACATTGCTCGCTCCAACTCGCGCTCTACCATAGTTATAATTTATTAATCGTCCCGTTATTTGCATCTCCTACACAAACAGTCTACATGATTACTCTCGTCTAAGATTTTGATTCAAAGGAAGGATTCCATAATTTGTACCTAGGAATATTCAGATGACGACACCTGGAAAACAATCATCACTAATGTTTGATTTAATGTATATCCTAAAACCCGAACCCATTTTATTAATTTGAAATGTCTCCCTTAAGTATTTTTCTCATCATGGGATATCACCACCCTCATCTGCTCCGCCGTTTAGATTTTCACTGATTTTGGTTTACAGACAATGACATGGTTAGAAGTATAGTTCTACTTATCAAAAGCATATAAACCATACACACATATATGTTTAGCTAACCAAAGTCTAACGCAAGAGTTGAGTAGCATAGCCTACTTGGATGCCAAGCTATCATCTAGACATTCTCAACTGTTAGGCCGTATCACTTTTCTTGAGCTCTTGCGGGAGTTCCTCGCTATTGAGGGTAAATCTCTACCTCTTAGCACTTCTCCTTGTTCCCAAAAGTCTATTTTCTATTTCTGGGCATCTTTATTAAACCCTTTCAAGGGACTAGGTTTAAAAATCCAAATTAGAATGGGATTAGGGAGGTTTGGTCTGCGTTGCCGGTGTAGCGAAACCATTCACTGCTACAGCGGTTCCACTACGACCGGGAGGGTTTCACATGGCGGGAATTGCCCCCTGGGTCCACCTATTTTGTGACCCAAATTATTCGAACCTATTCATCTCATGCTCTTTTATTTTCGGGACCTCCATTCAGAATATCTAAAATTTAAATTCATTCACCCTATGTCATGACCCAATGTATATCCCATCGTGACAAGGGACAAGGGACAAGGGACAAGGGACAAGGGACAAGGGACAAGTGTGGACCCCGAGAGACCCCAAGTTGACCCATGGCACATGCATACAACTAATCTCATTTAAATAAGCAGAATATTAAGCATAAAACATAGCGTAAACGTAACTACATAACATAACAATGTAAATACTAGACGCACATAAGCTGAGTAATACATACTGTCTGAAAGCTTCATTACCTACTATGGGCTGATGGGAAAACATTCCCAACTAACCCGAATTGTACGGAAACACAAGATAACATAAAAATAGTGTCAAATGGTCCTCGTAACATGAGGACTCACCCGAAACATGAGAATCTGAGCTGGGATGGACTAAGGATGAGGATGAGCCTCGAGATCCGAACCCCGGTATCATGAAACGTACAACATAGAAAGTATGCGATCAGTACGTGGAATGTACCGAGTATGCAAGGTAAGTAAAACAGAGAGTTAATAGTAAAATAAACTCATAAATAAATATAGAAGAAGTACATCATGCTTGTATCATAAACTTCGTAATAAAACATAAGGCTCAAGGCTTTTAAATCATTCATAAAACGCTCATAATCATAATCGTTAGTAAAATTTATCAAACATAACTTGGAGCCAAAGTAACATAAACATAACAATGCATAAGACATGCGGAACAATGGGAGGACTCCATCATACCGACACCATCATGGTAGAGCCTTTCATGGTGCCCCAACTATCTCGCTCAAGTGGGAAGAGTCGCCCTGCTGCCGTGCGAGGGTCGTGCATTAGACGTGATATCACATTTGAGGGGATCATTATCAATACAATATATCATTAGAAACCCACGGTGGCACATGGTTATGAGACAACAGCGTAGTCCTTTGAACGTCGGGCTGCTCGATGCTAGACATGACTTCCAAAAACATGCATATAGGCTCATACGTGAATCAATACCATCATGCATTAAGATTTATTGGCTAAAATATAATTTTTATCATTATTGATCCCCTTTAAAACATGCTTAGCCAAGAATCAAAGGCCTCTTTTCATTGGCCATTATAACTCAATAAATCATGTAATCTTCCGTTTCATAAATCGTAAATCATTTTTCAACATGTGGGCATTGCCAAATACTTCAACATACTCAATTCTTTCCAAAATATGCTTATAAACATGCGTAACTTGAATTCATGCTTTTCCATCATAAATAAATATCAAAATATTGAATATTCATCATAAATCACAACTGTCATGAACCTTCATCAATGGGCATTTTAGATTTGAAAAGGGTTGAAACATGATTTTAAAGAAAATAATATAAAACCTATCCATCATTCATAATTCAATAATTAAAACTCAATTAAATCATACTCATAAAGAGAAATTACATTTTCATGCATTTGGGTAAAACCTCATAGAACTTGAATAGGAGAATTCATGATATAAAATGAAATTTGGGAATGGGTGTGAAAGGATTTCACCCATTCTAAAACCCTACATACCGAAATAGACTCGATTGCTCCTTGAATACCCACAAGAAATTGATGGAAACTTAGAGAGAGGAAGACCTTGAATATCCCTAAACCTATCTAAAGCTCTTTCATGGGGAATGGGAATGCATTAGGGACTTAACCCATCTTAACACACTCAGAAAAATACACAAAACGACGTAGTTTAGGGTCTCAAAAATATGAAAAAATCGAATATGCCCTTAATAAAATTTCCCCTCAAAATTGGTCCGACGAACTAACAGACGTACCAACGAGTTGTTGGTAGCTACCACGACTCGTACATCCCGTCACATGCATTTCCCAGGTACTATTCTCGGATTCAAACCATGATTGGATAGATGGGTCGTCTTTACTCTAACGGATCATCGTGTCGGTCGCTGGTTGCCCCCTTTGAAAAATCGTAACTCCCTAACAATGAGTCTCACCACGACGTTGCCTCCAATGGGTCGTAGTGTCCTTCCATTAAGTCCACTGGAACCCTATGTCCTCTCACCACAACTCGTGAAAATGGGTCAACGTTACTCATGACGGGTTGTTGGATAGCCCGCTACTTCCCAACTTGCTCGTGTCATAGCCTCCCCACGGGTACAAACGTAAGCATCTGTTGTTTCCAAGCAATGAGTCGTTACTTCCATCCATTGTCACTCACTTCCTCCCCTGAACCCCTATACCCAATTATGACGACTCATGGTATCCATCCACATGAGTCGTTGAGTCGCCCGTCCCGTGATATTTTTTAAGCGCAAGTTTATCTTGGTTGCTATTTATGTGTCTACCCACTTGGTTTCTTCTATTTTCAAAGATCTTTTCATATGTCCGAATATGATAATGCTTTCATCCTAGTTTCTTTTTTATTGATCAATGTGTTTCGTTATTAAATTAAATTCCCCAAGGAATCCTTCTTCATGCACTTGGACCGTGTGTCTTATCACCAAACTTTCCGCCCATCGCGAAGATATGATTCTTTCACTTCATGCAGTGTGCTTTTGTAATCAAGTTCTTTTAGTTAACATGTTATGAAATTTTTTCTTCAATAGTTATTTATCATAAACACTATCACCCTATTTGATCCATATTAGGAAATATTCTGTTTCATGTTTGTTAATCATCAAAATTTCATATTAAATATAGCTCAACAATTTTTCCCTTTTTGATGATGACAAACCCATAACAAAACTATAGTAGTTGCATGTCACTCAAGTACAATATTCCCCCCTAAGAACCAACTTTGAGTCTAAGATCATGACTTAGTAAGATGTCCATTTTATCTAAGAACAAGGAACTAATCATTTGCTCATTGCAACCCAAAGAGGTGGTTAAGTAATATGAACCTAATCAGTTTAGTCATAACTCTACAACATAGGACTTGGTTCCTTTATCAGAAATATCATGGGTAAAGACACCATAAAACTAGTACTCTTCATGTCTTCTTCTTTGACATGTCATCATTATTATCGCATCGTACTTTCATTTAAGTTATCTTTTCTTTTTTTAGCATCATCGAAAAATAAATTAATTAGTAATATCAAACTCATGGTCACTGGGCTACACTAACATGAACATAATACAAGAGATTCCATAAAAGATTGATGATATTATCCATCTTGAGAATGCATCAAAGAGAAAATAAGAATATAATATATACATATTTTTAAGTGATATGACCCAAACCAAATAGAAAACTACATAAGCCTATCCGAATCAAGGTAAAAATATAAACTAGAGAGTATATAAATCAGATTGGTTTTAGAAAGGATTGAGTCGTGACTTGTCTTAAGAAATGACTAGGGACCAGTCTAATTTGCTAGGAGGAGGAAAGAGAATGAGCCCCAAATAATTTGTCAAGGGAAGAAGGACAAATAACGAATCTTCTTCAGCCTACGTATTCTCAACTTTCTCAAAGAGTACTTACTCGCTCAGCCTCTTGTTCTCTTTTTCTTGCATCTTCCAAATTATTGGTCCTCTAAATAATTAGAGATTGTTACTTTGAAACCTGATTTCTTCACCTAATGAGATACCAAAATTAAAATTCTCATAATCACTTTCTTATTCAATTTTTTCAAAATTTTTATGGACTCGATACCTAATAAAACCAAGTTTTTTTGTGATAACGCTCAAATCACACTTCTATAAAAGTATGATGTGGACATTTTCATAAAGAACCCAACTAGGTTGGGGTCGATCCCATAGGAAATGGTCAGGAAGAAATAACGCTAGTATTTAAGCTTAAGTCTCGTTATTTCTTAAAGGGGGATTTTGTAAGGAAGTAAACCCGTAACGTATTGACAATTGAATTGTTACCAAGATGATGCACTAACTAGGGAAGTGTATCTCATGGATTCATAACTACTCGGTTTTACACTTGTGATCTATCCTAATACTTGACTTGTAGAGCTGATATCATAAGTTCATCCAAACGATCACCCGTCTCCTATTGCTGACTATACTTAATTACCGAATTAGGTCTCTTGAGTGATTTGATTCTTAACCATTATCAATTTGTTCCAAACAACTATTCTACAACCGCAACTCAAGTCATACAATGAACCATAAAGTTCAAGGATTTTCTCGTTCTTTCCTTTCCTAATCTCTACTCTAGATTCAAGCAAGTAGAGAATTCGACAAGTCCTAATGTTGCGCTCCGTTAAGAAATGTCTAAGATGAAGAGAATACAATACAAGAATTAGTATTGGATTAGAATCACTTTGTGCAAACCCTAATTTCTTAATTCACCATGGTTCCCACAATCCTAGTTGTGGAGGTTTTAGCCTCTCATAATTGTAGGAAAATAATTAGCACTATAGATGAAAACAATATTTAGATCTTAAAATGATGATTGAAAAGTAAACCCACTTGATGATTGCACAAAAATAATGAAGAAGAATTCAAGAACAATAGAAGAATCAATGCAAGAAACTCTCCAAAGGTTCTCAATATTCTCAAAAGTCGGATAATAGTTGTAACACCCCAAAGTCCCTATGACTAAACCCTGGATTTGCAAAACATGATCAAACGTATAAAACTGGAAAAAATGTTCTAACGAGCCTAAGTACGACCTACGTGAGGATTGTACGATTCGCATCAAGTTTTGTGGTATGATTCGCAGAGTTTGGCAGAAGAGGCAAGGAAACTGATTAGATCCTACGATCTCAGACAGGCTGGTACGACTCGAAGTGAAGGATCATAGATAGGAGGTTCATAAAATTTTCAAGGAAGGATCATGAGCTACAAATAATCAAGATGAGTCGTAAGGTGATGGTACAAATCATCATTTCGCCGTGAGTTGAGATGTCGCTCACCTTGGACTTTCGGCTAGCTTAAACTATTTTTTAGGTAGGTGGATAGACCAGAACCTGATTAATTTAAGGAATAAAGTTGTTAACATAAATTCATAGGTGTAATAAGAGCATTGGATGAAAGTTAAGGTTATAAGGAACCTCTAGCACGAAGTTGAGTTGAGAGCCTTCAACATTGAGTTTTTCGTGAAAGTTCTTACAAGGGCAAAATTTAAACGATTATAACTCATATTATACGATTTTTTGGGTGATACAGAATATGAAATTAAAGATCTTTGAGTCTTCTTTTCCAACGTATCCAACCTTACATCAACCGGAGTTTGGAGCAAAAGTTATGGCCGCCTTAGTAAAGCAATTAGTTTGGCGGACAGACCAACCCCGTTACTTCATAAGTCTTGGTAATGACTCGTAGTATGAAGGTACGAATCATACCGTGGGTTTCAACAATATTTTAAGCCTACTGTGAAGCTACTCTAATGGCATTGAACACGATCTTTAGAAGCTACCACGAGTCGTGGTACGACCCGTAGCACCGCATGTAAAGATTTTCGAGAACTTTTTCCGTGGGGTATTTTTGTAATTTCATATGCTTCTAACTCTTAAACTAGGTCATTTTAGGATTCTTTTGGGATGAATTAAAGGAGTTTTCCTAGTCTAAACCCTCACGCTTCTCACAACCACCGTAAAGTTCTTCTTCTCCCTTCTTCTCTCAAGGCTCAAGAACTAGGTTCTCTCCAAGGTGCAGCAGATTCAAGATATTTAGAGAGATCCTTCAACCGCATATTGGGAATTCAACAAGGAGAGTGTTCTCTTGTGTCCCCTAAAACTCTTTCCCCTCGTTCAATACGGGCTTCTAGCCCCGAGTTTTCAAAAAGTGAAGATACTGTTTTCATACTTTGAATAATTCATGTAACTTAATATATGTTTATTGTGTTAATTTCCACTTCGCCTTGTGACCAAAATGATGCCTATTCCAATAGGAAGTTAGAAACTTTAGCCCTAACTTTTTGAAGTAGAAACTAGAATCCCGTATATGTACTGAATTATTTAATCATGTTTGAATTTTCAAAGTTAGGGGAATTCTATAGTATTTGTATGTACGTAAACTCAGTTAAAGATTTAATTAGTCAAAGCCTCATCCAGAATTTATTTTACTCGCATCACTCGTGAATGCCGCCCCAACTCGCCGCATTTTTAGCAACCTCCGGGTTGACCAAAATAATGTCAGCTGATCAATTTCACTATAGTCGCTTCTTTGAGGTACTCCGCAGTTTCCCATTATCAGTTATTGTACTCAGATATTAGTTATCAAATTTTAGTGGTTCTTTAGACAAGCAGTGACGCTTGCAGAGAAGCAACTCCGACGCCTAAACACCCGCCCGCATCCTGCCCGATAAAACTCTCAGGGTACTTCCAAATAAGTATCCTGACTTAGCCTGGGACCAAGATTTGAGCTATAAGCTTGGTGGTAGTAATAGTCATGTTAGATCTATCCAAAGGGGAGTAGGACTTAGAACCAAGAGAGCCAGGTTACAACAAGCACTCCATATTCCTTAAAACTTTGCCACCATAGGTTATTTTTATTGGCATTATGGCCCCAGAAAGTGATCTCACAGTCCATGCCTTTATACCCTAGCAAGGTATAGCTGGGTCCTACCGATGGGGTGTGTACATCGGACTCCACGCTTCCAGCTCACGTGGTTATATGTCGTCATAGACTCTCCCACCGCTTAGTCCAGTCCGGCTGTATCAAGCGCCTCTCGCTCGCTCTAGCTCTATCGCCTTAGCTAAGTTCACTTAGTATCTCAAACTCAGTACTTTCAGACATAGGACATGCCTTGGCCATCAGACAAAGGTCATTTTAATCACTTCAGCTTACTTCGGTAGTTTAGTTCCAATTTACTTATTGGTCATTACATGTCATATAAGTTCGTGCATTATATTCGCTATGTTTTCTCCCACTTACTCAAGATATCTAAAGTACCGACGTATTTTTATGTTGTATCATTTCATACAATTGCAGGTTCTCAGATCAACACTGCAGCTCGCCGCGGTTCCGATCCTCCCTCCTCACCGCTGGAAGTGTGAGTCCTCATCACTCGAGGGTCTTATTTCATTTATTTCAGCTAGTTCATTATTTATAGTTAGATCACCCTTAGAGTTAGTCGTGGGGGACTGTCCTGTACCCACTCATCAAAGAGAGGGCTTTCAGATTTTTTGCACTTGTCTCTGCATCAAAATTATTTAAAACTTCATATATTTAGTTTTATTTTCACAAATTCTTTTATATTATTATTTCAAAGCTTCATATTTGTTTATCAATACTGTAGCAAGATAGGACCGTGGGCCACTTGGGGTCACTGTGACTTCAAGTACAATGTTCCAAGGTAGACACTCCGGGGCCTAAACACTTGGCATCGTAGCCCTAGGTTTAGAGTATCTCGAAATGTCTGAAAGATGTATCGAGTAGAGTCCTTTAATTGGTGTGAAGCGCGCCACACTTATGATAAGGAGGCTACTTAGATGTACAGGAAAACTCTTTGTTCATACTATTTATTGTGCGTTAAAGTTCAATTCCAGAAACGTCCTTCTAACTCGTGCTCTATTTCGCTTCGAAATGAACTGGTGCCTCCTGACGCTGTAATGGAAGAAAGGTTGGTAATGCCAATGATTCCGCCTTCACCAGCCCCGGCAGCACCTACAGATGATTCGGTATCTACAAACAATTCCTGGCGGCCATTCAACCGCTGGCCCAATTAGTCACTGGAATCCAGGTGAACCAGCAGGGTTCCGGTAGCCACGAATAAGTATGCAAGCAGCTCGCGAGAGTGCGGGACTTCACCCATAAGGAACCCTCCATCATTTTAAGGATCAAAAAGTAGGGAGGATCCCTAAGAGTTGCTTGACAGATCAGAAGATTAATTGCATTATGGGTGTTAGCTCCTTTGAGAGTGCCGACTGGCTGCCTACCAGCCTCAAAGGGGTAGCTCGTAACCGGTATGACTAATGGAAGAGGGGTGTCCGGCCGGGAGGAGACCAGTAGAGTGCGGGAGTTCCCCACACTTTCTGGACAAATTTTCCCTTAGGAGCCAAGGGAGGCAAAATGGCAGTAGGTTTATGAATTTGAGACAGGGCAATGTAACCGTGGATGAGCATGCTCTAGAGTTTACCAGCTGCCTAAGTAAAGCCTCCGTAGATGGTAGCCGAGCTAAGAGCTCGCATGCTGAAGTTTGTGAATGGGGTGTCAAACCCGGTCCTCCGGGGAGTGCAGTGACAACAATGTTGATTAAAGATATGTACCTCTCCACTTCGATTTGCCTATGCCTACCGTATTGAGGCCGAAAAATTGGAAGGACATGGAGCCAAAACAAGGAGCAAGGATTGGCCAGTAAGATTATGGCCATTAGAGGTCTCATGTGCGACATGGCCCGCGCAGTAGCAACGCACAGAGACCCCAACACCCAGCCTCGCCCCGACCTTCTAGCCTCGCCTGTGATTGGAGGGCAGAGCATCTCGCTCTCGGCCCTAGAGTTATGGTGCCAGCAACAGATATCCAACTTGCCCCTTAGTGCGGCAAGAACCACCCAAGAGAGTGCCTTCTGTGGTTGAGAGGGTTGTTTTGGTAGGGAAAGCTTGGTCATCGGTTGAAAGATTTCCCATCAATGTGACGGGGTGATCACAATCCACCACATCCTCAGCTCCAGCAGGCCGACCAACCTGTGCAGGCCAACACACAGGGGTACTAGGATGGGCGGTCCGCGCCAAAATTTTTTTATGCATTGTCTTCCGTTAGGACCAAGAGAGCTCACCCGACGAGTCACTGCATGTTATGCCTCTTCCATGACGGTTCTTCTTGTGATCTAGGAGCCACCCTTTCGTTTGTGACTTCTATGTAGCAGTCCAGTTCAGTATCAGTTCAGAGGTCCTCTCTGAACCATTCTCAGCCTCCACCCCAGCTGCGCCGCCAGCTAGCCGGGTGTATAGAAACCGCCAGCCTCGGCCCCGAATAAAGTCATTCTAAAGGATCTCGTAGAGTGATATGGGTTTAATTTGACCTTATCCTTGGCATGATTGATTACACTCCTTCTATGCCTCAGTTGATTGCAGAACTAGAATTTTCAAGTTCCAATTTCCAAATGAACCGGTGTTAGAGTGGAAGGGAAGCGCTCAACACCTAAGGATGTTTATTTCCTACCTAAGGCCCAGAAACTCATCTCAAGGGATGTATCTATCATCTAGTTCGGATCAAGGATTCCAACTCTGGAGAGACTCCAACTATCCAGTCAGTTCCAGTAGTCATGACTTCTCGCATGTATTTCCCGAGGATCTTCCTGAGTTCCTTCCGAACGGGAAATAGACTTTGAATAGACCTCCTCCCAGATACTTATCCATCTCCATCCCTCTGTACAGAATGGATCCAACTGAGCTTAAGGAGTTGAAGGAGCAGTTAAAAGATCTTCTTGACAAGGGTTTATCAAACCCAAAGATCTCTCCTGGGGTGCCCTAGTATTATTGGTGAGTAAGAAAGATGGTACCTCGTAATGTGCATAGATTACCGTCAACCAACAATGTAACAATCAAGAATGTGTGATCTCTTGTCAATTGATGATCTGTTTGGACCAACTTTAGGGAACCGGTTGTTTCTCAAAAGTCGATCTTAGGTCGTGGTACCATCAACTAAGGGTTAGATAGTGTGACATACCAAAATAGCATTCTAATCTTGGTATGGTCACTACGAGTTTGTGGTGATGTCTCGGGATAACAAACTCCCAGAAGCCTTCATGGAATTGATGAATAGAGTATTCAAGAAAGATTTGGATATGTTCGCCATTGTATTTATCGAACACATTCTCTTGTATATTCAGAAGGAGAAGAGCATGCCGATCACTTGAGATTAGCATTAAAGACACTGCAGACCGCCAGTTGTTCGGCTAAGTTCAGCAAGTGCGAATTCTCGAAGCAGCCTATGACTTTCTTAGGTATGTGGTCTCGTGTGAATAAAGGTGTATTCTCAAAAGATAGAAGCAATTAAAGATTGGCCCAGACCTATCCTTCTCCTACGGAAATCATGAGTTTCCTGGGTTTAGTTGGTTATTACCGAAGATTTAGAAGGCTTCTCCTCTATAGCACTCCCTTTGACTAAGTTAACTCAGAAGAAAGTGAAATTTTAGTGGTCGGATGTGTGTGAGAAGAGTTTCCAAGAGTTGAAGACTCGACTCACTACCGCTCCAGTTTTGACCTTGCTAGAGGGAACATATGGTTGGTTGTCTATTGCGATGTTTCCTCAGTTGGACTCAGTTGTGTTCTGTAATGCAGCGGGGCCAAGCTTTTTTCTTTGATGGCCTACGCCTAGACAACTAAAATTTCATGAGAAGAGCTATCCAACCTGGGCTTAATACGGAGTTAAGGAATGTGGTGTTCACACTAAAACAGAGACATTACTTTTATGGAGCACGTGATGTGTTTCAGTGATCACAAGAGCCTTCAGTGTGTGTTCAAATGTATACCTAAATCTCGTGATAGAGAAGGTGGCTGGAGCTACTAAAGGACTATGACACGAGCGTGTCAGATAATCTGTGCAAAGCCAATGTGTTGGCTGACACCCTAAGCAGATGGCTCCTGCGGGGAGTGTGGCTCACATTGAGGAAGGAAAAGAAAGCAGGCGATGTTCATAGACTAGCCCGGTTAGGGATGCAGCTGGTGGATTAAACCGAAGGTGGCGTGGTAATGCAAAAGTGGGTCTTATTCATCCTTGGTAGTTAAAGTTAAGTATAGATAGGAAGAAGATACCATTCTACATAAACTTAAAGAAGTGTCTCAGGAAAGAGGTCGAGGCTCTCTCGAAAGGGAGAGATGGTGTACTCCGTTACTAGGTAGATTAGGCAAACCATGTCGGTGAGTTCGCATGTAAGATATTGGCTGGAAGCACATAGCTTCTAGATATTCATCCTTCATTCGCACAATTAAAATACCATGATTTACGGATATCTAATGGTGGAATGACATGAAAGAGATAATGCTGAATTAGCCAAGTGCCCGAACCGCGCAAGTTAAAAGTGTTCACTGCTGCACGAGGCATGGCTCAGATATCGCATACCCACATGGAAGTGGGAAGAAGTAAACATGTGGACTTCATTACGAGTCTACTTTGGACTCGTCGGCAACATGATTCAATCTAGGCATAGTAGACTAGATGACTAAGTCAAGACACTTCCTCCTTACCAAAACCACAAATTCAAATGAGGACTATGCTGTGACTTTATATCCGGGAGTTATTCGCACTTCATGGGGTGCCTCTTATCCATCATTTTAGACAGAGGTATCCAAATTCACCTCTCACTTCTGAAGTCTTTCCAGAAAGGACTAGGTACCCATGTCAAGACTGCACGATGCCTTTACCCTGCATCTAATGGACAAGTGGAGCTGACTATTCATACCCTAAAGATATGTTGAGGGTGTGCGTGACGGACATCAAGGGCAGTTGAGCATCACCGCCTCTCATCGAGTTCGCGTACAACAATAAAAGCTACCACTCTAGTATTCATAATGGCCCTGTTTGAAGCATTATATGGTTATAGATGAGATCTCCCTATAGGGTGGTTTAGTTGGTGAAGCTACCCACGATAGGCCGACCAGTTCACGAGGCACGCAGAAAGTACAACTATTCAAGAAAGATTGTAAATAGCTCGTAGCCGCGAAATCTTATGCCGATGTGGAGGAGAAGAGAATTGAGTTTGCATTTGATGACTAGGTCTATCTAAAAATTTCTCCTATGAAAGGGTGGATGAGATTTGGGAAGAAAGGGCAAACTCGGCCCTGCATGTAGACCTAAGCACCTCTGGAGACGTACCGGCAATGTGGCCTATGAGTTAAAATCGCTTAGAATTTGCGACCGTGCACTCAGCCTTCCATGTGTGTCACTACCGAAGAAGTGCATTGGAGATCCAACTGCGGGTGCCACTCGATAGTGTGGAGATAAAAGAAAGTCTCTCTTACGAAGAGGTTCCTAGCCGTATCCTTGACCGCCGTGTTCGTAAGCCGAGAAATATAGAAATCACTTCGGTAAAAGCTATGGAGAAAACAACTCGTTGAGGGAGCCATAGCTGGGAAGCGTAAGGCATAATACATGGACAGATACCCTCACTTATTCCCTCCGCATCACATCCGCACTCAAGTATTAGCTCCTTTTCACACACTCATTCGGTTCCATACTCATCAGCCTCATTTAGATCCTCGGTGTATATCTTAGCTGCAACCGCCTCTATTAGTGCGCTTAAATCCGCTTGGAGTCACTTACTCCTCCTGCAACCGCCCATAGTCTCGCTTGGGAATTTCAGCTCCTTTCCTAGTTTTAACCTTCATTCAAGGATGAATGATCCCTGGGGGAGATATTGTAACACCCAAAAATCCCTATGACTAAACCCTGGATTTGAAGTTGATCATGGCGTAGAAAACTGGCAATGGTTTTAACGAGCCTCGCATGATCTCGTAGGAGGATTGTACGATACGTACAAGTTTTGTGGTATGATTCAGAGAGTTTAAGTAAGAGGCAAGGAAACCACGATGATCCTATGATTTGTATAAGGATGGTACAAGTCTTAGTGAAGGATCATAGATAGTAGGTTCAACGAACAAGGAAGGATCAGTAGCTACAAAGACTCAATACGAGTCGTAAGGTGATGGTACGAATCATTATTTTAGTCGTGAGTTGAGATGTCGTATACCTTGGACTTTCGGCTAAGTTTGGAAACTGTTTCTTAGGTAGGTGGATAGACTAGAACCTAATGAATTTAAAGAATCAAGTTGTTAACATCAATTCTTATGTGTAAGAAGTGCATTGGATGCAAGTTAAGGTCATAAGGATCCTCTAGCGTGAAGTTGAGTTGAGAGTCTTCCTACCGATTGGGTTTTTCATGAAAGTTCTTACAAGGGCCAACTTTAAACGATCATAACACCTATTATACGAATTGTTTTTTGGGTGATCCAAGAAATCAAATTAAATCTCTTTGGAGTCTTCTTCCAGCATCCAACCTACATCAATCGGAGCTTAAGTAAAAATTTATGGCCGCTTTAGTAAAGTTAATCGTCCGGGTTTGGCGGATAGGACCAACCCTGTTACCATGAGTCTTGGTATGACTCATGGTATGAAGGTTCGACTTGTACCAAAATATACTAGGGTTTCAAAGAATCTTTTAAAGCCTCGGTTACTTAACGCATACCACGACTTTGCAGAGCCCACGAGTCATGGTACGGCCCGTAGCACTAGACGAGTAGATTTTTTGAGAACTTTTTCTTTAGGGTATTTCTTGTAATTTTCTATGCTTCTAAATCTTAAACTAGGTCGTTAGGCTTCTTTTTTCAGATGAATTAAAGGATTCTTCCTAGTCTAACCCCTCACTCTTCTCACAAACACCGTAAAGTTCTTCTTCCTTTTTCTCTCAAGGCCAAGAACTAGGTTCCTCCTCTAAGGTGCAAAAGAACTTCAAGATCTTAGGGAGATATCAACCAGGTATGTGGGAATTCAACAAGGAGAGTGTTCTCCACTTGTGTCCCTTACAACTCTTTCCATCTTCACTATAAGTTCTAGCCCGAGTTTTCAGTGAAGATATTGTTGTTTACAATACCTTGAATAATTCATGTGGAATCTTAATCATGTTTATTTAGTTAATTTCCACCTCGCCTTGTGACCAAAATGATGTCATTCTGAAGTAGAATTTTAGCCCTAACTTTTGAAGCAAAAACTAGAATCCTATATATGTACTAAATTATTAAATCAAGGCTTGAATCTTTCAAAGTTAGGGAATTCCTATAAGTATTTTTATGTATCAGAGACTCAGTTAAAGGTTTAATTAGCCTACTTCATCCGTATATTTATTTACTCAATATCACTCAGAATGTCGCCTAGCCTCAATAAGATTTTTAGCAACCTCCGGCTGACCAAAGTAATAATGTTAGCTGACTGCCTCACTATAGTCATTCTTGAGGTGTCACAGTGCCTCCCAATTGTCCTAAGTTATTAGTTATCGATTTTGCTCCTTAGATTGTTATGAAACTTCCAGATAAGCGTATCTCGACTGGCCTTAGAACACCGCCCGTATCCGCACCCGATAAAACTCTCAGGGTACTTCCAGATAAGTGCATCCCTGACTTAGTCTTGGGACCAAGTTTCGAGCTATCAGTTTGGCAGTAGTAGTCACGCAAATCTATCCAAAGCTTGAGTAGGGATCTCTGAAGACTGGTGAGGGTTCTGGGTTCCAACAAGACCCAGAGCCCCAAAACAACGTTGCCACCATAGGTTATTTTTATTGGCCTTATGGCCCCAGATAGTGATCTCACAGTCCATGCCTTTATACCCTGTCAAGGCATATTGGGTCCTTCCGCTGGGGTGTATACCTCGGACTCCACGCCTAGCTCACGTTATATACCTGCTATAGACTCTCCACCACAGTCCACTCCGCCTAAACAAGCGTACTACCAGTTCTAGCTCTATCAGTTTAGCTCAGTTCAGTTCAGTATCCACACTAAGTACTTTCAAAAATAGGACATGCCTTAACAATCGATTAGTGTCATTTTGACCACTTCGCTACTTCTGTGAGTTCAAGCTTAGTTTATTTATTGGTCATTGCATGTCATATGTCCCGTACATTATATTCGCTATGCTTTCTCTCTCACTTACGCAAAGCATATTCAAAAAGTAACAACACATACTTTTATGTTGTATCATTTCATGATACAACCGCAGTTCTTAGACTTCAACACCGTTAGTCGCCATGTGTTAAAATCCTCCCCAAGCCATCAGCTGAAGTGAGTCCTCATCACTCAAGGGCCTTATTTCATTTCTTTCAGTTAGTTCATTATTTATAGCTAGATTTGGGAGTTACCCTGGGACTGTCCCAAACACTATCAGCTAGAGGGCTTTCGCATCGTTGCACTTATTTCATTGGTCAATGATTTAAACTTTATGTCTTCCGTTTTATTTTCATAAATTCTTTTATATTGTTATTTCAAAGCTTCCTATATTTGTTTTACCAGATACAAGGTATGATAGACCAGGCTGACTTATCACTGTGACTGGGTACGTGTTCCGTCTGCAGTGTAGACTCGGGGCGTGACACTAGTCAAAAAATTGAACTCCTAACTAAAATAACCTAGAAAGTTGTCATGCCCCGAGTCTATACCTGACGGACACGGCATTTGAGCACAACCAAGTCAACCCCCTGGTCTATCATAGCATTGTCGCTCGAAAACATATATATAGTGGAAGTTTTTAACGTAAAATATAAAACATTTATGAGAATATAGCTGAATCATAAAGTTTAAAAACATCCGAACAAAACTAAAAGTCCGAAACCATGTGTTTGAGCCACTAACCGATGAGTTTGCTGGGACAAGGCCCCAGCCTAACTCCAAGTCTAGATAAATGAAAATAGAACTAAATGAAATGATCTTCGTCCTCAAAGGATGAGGACTCACCAATGGTGCAGCTAAAATCTCCCGAGTAGTGATCTGCTAATGAGGTTGTGACTGATATCTCGCAGTGTATCATAAAAAATGATACAACGTAAAGGTATGCGTTAGTACTTTGAATGTGCCGAGGAAGTGAGAGAAACCATACACAAGGGATAAAATGCCGAACCGAAAAGACATGCAAATGACCAACCGAAGCTGAAACCGAATAACCGTAATAATTTGAGATGGTCTAAAATGAACTCCGTTCCGATGGTTAAGGACATGCCCTAAATCCGAGATAAAGTACTAATCTAAAATACTACACCGAAATGATCTCGAACCGATTAATTCGAGGATCGAACTAAGATGACTAGTGGGAGAGTCTATAACCGATATATATCCACGTGAGCTAGATATGGAGTCCGATGTATACAATTTCCATCGGTAGGATCCAATATACCTTGCCACAAGATAGAGGCATGAATTGTGTGATCACAAGTTTAGGTCCATGAATTGTGTGATCACAAGTTTAGGTCCAAGGAGGCCAATAAAATATAACCTACGGTAATGTAATTTTTGAAACCTGGGGCGCTGGAACCCCGGTCCACTCGGTGCTAAGTCCTATTCCCACTAGATGTCCTAGACTCGACTACTAAGCCGATAGTCTGTAAACCGGGGCCCAAGAATAAGTCAGAATACCTATCTAGAAGCACCCCGAGAGTCTTATCGGACCAGATTATGTAACCGGGTTCTAAGACCGGGTCAAAGTTGCTTATCCGGGAAGCGTTGTAACCTAAAGAACCAACTATAATATGAAGTCGGGGTCCTAAGGCCGGCCGAGCCGTTATATGAAAGTTTACACCACCTAAAGAACCACTAAAATCCGATAGTGAGTCTAATTCCGATAACCGGAAGGCACTACTCGACACTTCGAGAATTTCTATAGTCAACCGACTAACCGACATTTCTCACTAACACTAAGTATTCTAACATTCCGACTAAACCGAATCGCCATGGACCACTGAGGGTTCAATACAAACCAACAATATGGGAACCCCAACACTCGAAAGAATCAAGCAATTTCAATAAATAAATCAATTATGCAAGACTCTAGTCTTTCTGCATTCAAAAGCTAGGGCTAGAATTCACTTTATAGGGAAAAGCAACAACCTAGTCACAAACTCGGTGGAAAAGTATCTACAATTAACATAAATATTCCACAAACAAAGTCTGATATGTAATTTCTTCATATTCAAAAGTTTCAGGGCTAGAACTGATAGATAAGACAGAGAAGATTTTCGGGGACACAAGGGAAGAACTATTCCGTTTTTGAATTCCCACATACCCGGTGATGGAAACCTTGAGAGAATTCCTTGATAAATTTGAGAAAAATCAATCTTCCTAACCTTTGCTCTGAACTTTTCTAAGAGAAACTCTACATCCCAACTGTGTAGATATGAGAAAAATGAGAAATCATCGGTTTCCCCCTCTAAAGCCCCTGATTAAATCCAAAACGATGTGGTTTAGAGAGTAGGAGTTTAGAAAATTACGGGAAGAACCTTAATAAACTAGCGTGGAAAAATCGACTACCAGTCCCCGATGAGGGTCTCACTGGATTGCCCAGTGACCACGACTGGTCACAATAAGTCAAGTGCACTCGCCAACTTCCCTCGTCGGTCACCACGAGGGACACCATGACTCGTGGTGTACCCAAAGATGTCGTGGTGACCCACCAAGGCCAACATTGCCGATTCTCCACCTTCAATCAATTCTTGACCACGAGTCACGTCACGACTCGTGGTGTTGACCACAACTCGTGGTCAGACCCATGGTCACCCCATTTCCAAAATTTTCTACTCAATTGAATCTCTCTCACCACGAGTCACTTAATGACTCGTGGCCTACCCCACGGGTCATAGGACGACTCATTTCGGTGACTCCGGTGCGTAAAATTTTGTTTTCTCCATTTCCAACTTTCGGGTCTGGGTCTTTAGGTTTCAGGGGCATTACAAATGTATTTATACAAATAATTAAAAATCTTTCCTAAATTAACAAAAAACCGATAAACTCGTTGCCGTTCACCTAAGTGACGCGGTGCCACAATTGTAAGGGTCGTACTCAAGCCGTCATAATGTTTGACAACTTCTGATTTTTGATAAGTTTCAGAAATTGACATCATTTTAACATATTATTATTTTTTATAGAAGTATGACTTGTACAATGATCCTACAAGTCGTACAATCTTGTTTTGGTCTGAATCTGAGATTTCTGACATTCTCTGAATAATTTCACAAGTATCTTGGTATGACTCGTACCTTCCTCCTATGCCTCGTGACTTCTTCTCATACCTTGAGATATTCCATTCCTCAATACTTTTGAACTTTACCACAAGTCCTTGGTACGGCTCATATGTAGGTATCACGATCCGTGATTTCTACCCATACCAGAAGACTAACTCAGTGCAGTTTCTTCTAGAGTTTTCTACGACTGCCTTGGTACGGCTCGTACCACGAGGTGTAACTTGGCCTTTGCCTTAAGCTCATCTTTTGGACTTTTCCATGACTCTCAGTATGGCTCGTACCATGATTGTATGGCTTGTGCTGAGGTCTGTAGTTGGCCCTTTTCTACACTCTTTTCACTTCTTTTGCAGATTTCAACTCCAATACCTAATTTCCCAGAAA
This sequence comes from Datura stramonium, assembly GCA_018107945.1. Lineage (NCBI taxonomy): Eukaryota > Viridiplantae > Streptophyta > Magnoliopsida > Solanales > Solanaceae > Datura > Datura stramonium. The sequence continues at coordinate 80,287 of JACEIK010004288.1, forward strand.
ACAAAGCAAAAGTGCATCATATCCATATAAACACACCTAAGACCATGCTTATTTCCTTAGTTTTAAGCGTTGAAAGTGTTGTAAACCCACAACAAACCACTTTGTCAGTTATTTCAGCATTTTCATTCTCATCCAGTATTTCCAAAGGTGTTTTGGGGCGAGTCCCAGGACAGGGTATATTAAATACATATCAGTTTTGATGATGAAAAACTCACATAAACTTCATAGTTTTTTACGTGCACTGTGTAGATTCATCAATCTTCATATACTCTTTAATGTGCATTTCCCCCCTTAATTATAATTACTATGTTGACAATCTTCCCCCTTAAAATAAACTCCATGCTGTTCAACACTTACATATTCATGTTGATACAACTAAGGTTAACTAAGCAAGATGTTAAGCTTGCATTATTTTAACCTCAATTTCACCAAGGTTTGTAAGCTTCCTCAATCGATTAGGTGGTACCTACTTCAGCCTTATTATCACGCCCCAATTTTGGGTGAGGTGGACCATACATTATATGAACACATGAACCTAATAAATATACTAATATATATGACATAATTCCACTTGAAAGAACGTGAATGATACAACTAGCATATTCTGATAAAGAGACTATATCAACATGAGGGGTTTCTTTTAAAAGCACATAAATACTGACATAATAACTATATATATGAACATCATCACTAGTCTTTGAAGTCTTCACTGAAAAATTATATAATTTTTATACTGTCGAAATAAACCCTTGGCCTACCCATGTTGTCTGTATTTACATCAAAGGGAGTAGTAGACTCGGCTGACCTCTAGATAGATATGGACCTTTTTAATAAACAACTGAAGTACTGAGTAGGTGCCTAATGAGGTGGTCAACTATCCTGTGCATCTTAACCTACATAATGCAATCCCAACAGAAGGGATGTGAGTACATAATAATAGTACTCGTATGTAAAGAAAATTGAATATAGAAAATAACCAAAAAGCTCATAAAAAAGATAAGAAACATGCCCTACTAGAGGCATTTGAAAGTTGAGGATAGAATAATAATCATCTAGTCGTTATGTCTTATAAATTCTTTATTCTATAGCATCTTCTAAATTGTTAAGCTTAGTTCTTTTAAATTTGCAAACTTAGATTATTAATAACTATAATTATCTACTCAGCCTCTAAGATTAGAATTAGTCATACTATGGACACACCGAAACCTTATGCTCTTTATAATATAAAATCTGTATTGGTCACTCTGGGGGGCCTAAAAATATACTATATCCATAGAGGCCTCATGAATTCACACAATATCATATATGTTGAGGCCACTTTAGGGGAATTGTGACTTCACACAATATGAAGTATACTGTGGCCACTCTGTGAGCCTAATTTTTACCCACTACAAATAATATAAATGAGCCAAATAAACACATGTAAACTAATTACTAACATTTCTTGATTATCTATACGAGAGAGACTTGAAGAAGAGTCAACTGCTATAGTGAGATAACACATTCCTATCAAAATATATTTACAGTTCTATCTACACATAATAAAGATAGCAGTTCACACACTAAAAGACAACTCATACATGTATTCATATGCTAGAAACCTGAATTATAAAACGAACAGGTTCTTACTAATAAAAAGCCTAGTTTTATGTAGAATGCACTGGATATATTTAGAATTGATGAAATGAGAAATTGCTCCTGAAGAAAAATGCATAATACTGAAAGATTAAAAAAAGTATCCAAAAATAAAGTACATGGTCCTTACACCATAATTGAAGAGATGTTCTCTGAAGAAAATATATGGATCTTATCAGATTCTTAGACCTAGCTATAGAGTTGAAATGAGTGGAAGGTGAGTCTATACAACTGATTAAGTGAGCTTATAAACCTTACTTAGTCAAGCAAACCTAGACACCTTGTGGGTTGCAAATTGCAATGAGTGAAAGGTAAGACCTTTACGGGCTAGTATAGACTTACAAACCTTGTTGAAGTCTTCATAGGCTGAAGTAAGCTTACAAACCTTATTGAGGTTGACATGAACTGAGATAAGAATACAAACATTACTAAAGTCAGATGGCAATAGAAGTTAGATCAATGGTAGAAAAAGAAGAAAGTTATATCAATAATTGAGTTGGTTCTAAGGGGGATAAGGGAGAAGATGCACATGAAGTGAATATGAAGATTGATGAAGCTACAAAGTGAGCATAAAGAAGTATGAAGATGCTATGAGTTTGTCATCATCAAAAAGGAAAAAATCGTTGAGCTTCCATGAGATATCTTGATTTGAATCTACATTCATTATCTTATGATATTTTGATGATTGACAAATATTATACAAGTGACAATCTATGTAAAAGTAAAGATGTACAAATAAGTACAAGAACCGGGACTTAGTAGATCTCTAAAAGGGAGTGGTGAAGATGGAAACACTGCAAAGATCTACTCAGAGAATATATTCCTTAGAAAGAACTGGAGATTGTATGGTTGATGCAAGAAGAAGCAATTCCATGTGCACAAAAGAAAACCTTGGAGAATGTAATTAGACTTAATTCAATTCTACAAAGAATAACAATTCAAGACATGAAAATTCACCATAACTGAATACATGAAATTATCTTGGCATAGGAAGAAGGAAAGGTTGTTGCATGAGTCAAATCCAAGTCAAAAAAGGATTGATTTCTCGATAAGTCTTGAACCAAATCTTGGTTGGATTGGGATGACTACAAGTGGCTATTCTACTCCTATAAAATTATTAAGTGAATACCATTGAAGCTGACGGTTCCAAATTCTCACGGTTCCAAATTAAGATCTTAATTATGTTCTTATTTAATTCTTATATATATTGTTTTGTATTGTAAATGTGATGTATCGAAATATTATGACACATTTGTACCTTTCATATTTTTTTGAATGCCTTTAATTAATGAGATATTTCTAATGCTATTTTGTTGAAGTTTTAAGAATCAGGATGAATTTGAAGAAAAGTTGCAAAAATCAGGAAATCTATTGCAAAGGGGAAACATACGGACCACAGATTCATTCTGCTATCTATCTATTGAAGCATAGATGAACTTCAGAGGTTATGCAAGAACCAGTGGGAAAATGGCTGAGCATGAGAAAAATACGGTGCCAGTTACAAGTCGTAGAATCCACATTCGAGCCATGAATGGACATCATATGTCAAGATTCAGTGACTTGTGCAAATTTGAAGTTCAACAAACGAAAGAAGATACAGACCGTAAAACAAAAGTACGAACCGCAAAGTAAAGTATGGTGGAAGCTGTGTGAGGCCAAAAGAATCTATGAAGAAAATTTACAAATCGTATGTTGAATTTACGATCAATAAATGGCTTATGCCCAGTGATTAAGAACAAGAGAAAATCACCTACAACACAATCTACGAATAGTAAATCAAATCTACGGTCTGTAAGTAATGCCTGGGCAATTTCAAGTAGGATTAGATTTTGGGTTCCTAGTTCAACTTAAATAGATTTTGTAGGTCTTCTTAAAGGGATTCTTAACATTGTATTAGACAAAACAATTGATAGATAATTTACCATAGTTTGGTAGAGCTACTAAACACAAATTATTGATGTATTAATAGAATTAATTCAGTGTTCTTGCTTAGATAATTCTTCAAGATTTCTGTAAGTATTTTTATTATTAATCCAAGCTTTTGGTTTTCTTGCTTAGATAATTCTTCAAGATTATTGTAAGTATTTTTATTATTAATCCAAACTTTTGATTCTTATTTCAATTATGAGTAACTAAATTATTTACTAAGGTTTTGAAGCCAACAGGTTTGCTAAAATTAGGATTCTCATCTTGATCACCGATAATGAATTTAAATATATTTAATTATTCTTTAATTTTCATTAAAAGAATGGTGGTTTCAAACATCAGTTTAAGCTAATAAATTCTAGTTATGCTTGGAAAAGTTAATTAGAGTTTTAAAGGATTAATCAATAAGAACTGAAGGCGTTAACCCTTGTTTAATAGATTTACTTAAAAATAAGTTGAATTTACTTGGCAAAAAATAATCAGTTTTATTTAACGTTGATTTATTCGAAAGAATTAATTAACAGAAACATTACTTAATTGTTGAAAAACATTAAGTGATCATTTAGAGGTTCTCTGCGTATGCGTACAAAGTAGCTATCGTTGTCTTGATTGAGAAACTTAGGTGGAGAAATCCGAAATGAGAACACAACCTTGGTTATTTCGTAGACTGATCACAACCAAACTAATTTTAGAATAATATTAAATTAGAATTCCATTTTAAAGTTTAACAGAGTAGCATCTTAAGACTAATAATAAAATATTTACTCATATCAGTAGTCATTTCACGCCGTTTCTCTATGGGATTCGACTCCAACCTTGTTGGGTTACTATATTTGCATATGATCACTTTACATCTTATTTAGGTGTAACTTTGAATGTATCAAATTTTGGCGTCATTGCCGAGGAATAGGTCTTGGAATTACTGATTAATAAATATTTTTTATTCTACTCTTGATCTATTCTATCACACCTTCGTTTCTTTGTTGTGAACCAGGTGACCATGAAAACTCTTTCAGATATCGAGAATGAGAATGTATTTGCTGAAGTGAATGACGACAATGATTAGGCGAGTGTTATTATGCCTCTAAGGATTAATTCTACCACCTTCAAGATTGATGGTAGAATATATACCATGCTAAAGCTAAGAGTCAATATCACAATTCCACTGATTGGGACCTACATAAACACTTGAAGAATTTCCTGGAGATGTGCAGTATGCACAAATTTAATAATGTATTGGATGATGCTATTCGTCTGAGGATCTTTAAATATTCACTTGCTAGGGAATCCAGAGAATAGATCCATCATCTTCCACCAAATTCCATCCACACATGGACAGAGTTAGTGAATGTGTTCCTGAAGAAGTGGTTTCCTCTAAGCAAGAAAGATAAACAGAGAGACAAAATCTTCCACTTAAGACAGAAATTAGGAGAACAATTATTCGATGTTTGGGAGAGATTCAAGCAATATGTTCTTAGAGATTCCACTCATGGATTCCCTGAGAACATTCTTTTAGAGAAATTTTATACTGGGTTGGACCCTCTGACCCAATCAGTGGCTAATAATGTGATAGGAGGCTGTTTTATTGATAAGACTGGTAACCGCATTACCACCATTCTTGACAAGATTGACAGGAACAATCATGCATGGCATGCTGGTGATAGTGGCGTTGCTAAAGGTATTAAAGGGTAGCCAGCCGAACACTATTTGGTGAAAAATTATATTATGTATATAAGAAATTATGAGAAGTATATAGATTAAAAATTATTTTTTCATACATATATATTAAATCTTGATCACACTTATCAAAATTTCTAACTCCATTAGATTGAGATGCTAGTGGGGGTGTCAATATTGTTGCCCCTTCTATGAGCCATCTGATAAAGGAGAACCAGGAGTGAGACCAGATGGTGGTAACCATGGCAATGAATATTACTTTGCTCACTAAGAGGCTGCTGAGAGTAAGCTAAAGATGGTGAATGTGGTTGATATAATAAGGTTATCCTCCCTAGATGCAGGGTTATCCTCAACAGAGATAGAATTATCCTCATTAGACAAAAAATTATTATCCTCAGACATAGATGTGTCATCCTCAGATGTAAGGTCAGTAATATGAAGAGCAACCTCCAATGTAGTTTTAGGATGCTTATTATATAAATAATACACAAGGAGTCTACCAAATACAGAACTACCAGAATCAAAATCAAAATTATTAGCCTTCCAACTATCAGAATCAATGGAGACTACAACCACAAGGCCAAGGTAACCATTATGGTAGGAACAAGTAGGATGGACAGAGTAAGAATTAGCAGCACAACAATAATTTTAGGAATAGAAGATTCAACTCGTACTTCCCTCTTATAGGGCAAGGTCTAATGCTTAAAACTGGAGAGAAGGGTCGTCACAGGAACATGGAAGCTCCAAGCTAGAAAGCATTCTGGTACAGATGTTGTAGAATCAAGAAAGAGCAGACAAAATCCTTAAAAGTATGACCGAGATAGTAAGCTCTCATACAAAATCCATCTAAATACTTGAGTAGTAGATGAGAGATTTATCTAGGGAGAAGAATCAGAAGCAGAAAGGTCATTTGTCGAGCGATACTGTTGCTAATCCAAAGAACAATAGAGGAAGACAAAATATAGATTGTATGGTCATTGCTACTCAAAGTGGTAGAGTGCTAAGTTCTGAAGTTGACAAATCTAATAAAGAAAAGTTGTTGAGGAACACAAGGAAGTTTAAACAAATGTTCGAGAGACTAAGGAGACTGTGGTAGATCAAGTAGAGAATGAGAAGGCTGAAGAAGAAGTGGTAGAGGTTTCTAAACCACTTCCAAAAATTCCAAAGCCTACTCCACCATTTCCATAGAGGCTGATGAAGAAGACTACAAATGCAAAGTTCGAGAAGTATCTTGATATGATTAAGCAGGTGTCATTGAGTATCCCCTTCATGGAACCATTCAAGGAGATACCAGATTTTTCCAAATACCTCAAGGATATAGTTCAAAAGAAGAATTCCATTAAATATAAGGAAGTCATGGTTATACAAAAAGTTAGTGCCATCATTTCAGGCACCATGGTAGAGAAAAAAGGTGCTCCCTGAGCTTTTACTTTCCCATGCACTATTGTGTTGCAAGATCTCTTTATGATAATGATGCAAGCATTAACCTAATGCCACTTGTGATTTTTAAGAGATTTGGACTTAGAATGCCAAGATCCACTAGCATGAGACTTCAAATGAATGATAGATAGATCGATCAAGAAGCCAGCAGTTATAATTGATGATATTCTTGTCTAGGTTGGGAAGTTCATGATCCCAGTCAACTTCATGATTCTTGACTGTGATGTTGATATAGAGATCCACATTAGTTTGGGGCGCCCATTCTTAACTGTAGGTAGAGTTCTCAAGAACTTCGAAAAAAATGAGATCAAATTTTCAGTAAATGATAAAGAGGTCACATTTGCAGTAGGTAAAGGGATAAAGATACTTAGAGGGTATGAGAGAATCTATGTAATTGATGATATTGATGCTGTGGAAGATGCAAAGGACATGAAGGCAGAGAAGGAAAGATCGGGTGAAGTTTTGGTGGCTATTTTGGTAAACTATGATACAACCAATGATATGGAAAGTTATATGGAGACTATAAATTCACTTGAAGGACTTTGTTATTATTAATAAAAATAAAATAATCTCTCATTAGATCTTGAGAACACGACGACATCTCCAGCTAAACCTTCTATTATTGAGCCACCAATACTGGAGCTCAACCACTACCGACTCATCTCAGCTAGGTTTATGGGGGTTGATGGGACTCTACTAGTTATTTTTTCATCTTATCTAACTGAGGAGTAGGTGCAAAATCTACTCGCAATGTTGAGAAAATATAGAAGCTCCATAGGATTGACAATTGCTGACTCGAGGCATCCTGTTAGGTATTTGTGAGCATAAGATTTCTCTGGAGGAGGGCAGTGCCCTTAGAATAGAGCATCAGAGATGACTCAATCCATCAATATAAGAGGCAGTGAAAAAAGAAATCATCAAGTGTCTAGATGTTTGAGTGGTATATCCCATTGCTGATAGTAAGTGGGTTAGTCCAATCCGATGTGTGCCCGAAAATTTGGGCATGACCATGGTGGGGAATGATAAGAACAATTTGGTATCCACTAGGACGGTCACAGGTTGGAGAGTTTGCATGAACTACGGTAAGATAAATATGGTGACATGCAAGGTCACTTCCCTCCGCCCTTCATTGATCAGATGCTAGACTGATTAGCAGGGAACGCTTATTATTATTTTCTAGATAGTTACTTAGGGTATAATTAGATCAACATTGCACTAAATGGCTAAGAGAAGATGACCTTCGCCTGCCCTTATGGGACTTTTTCTTTCAGCAAGATGCCATTTAGGTGATGTCCACCTTTCTTCTTGCTATATTCTCTGAGATGGTGGACTTCCTAGAGGTTTTTATGGATGAATTTTCAGTTGTAGATGACTTTTTGACCAATATCTTGACAATATGGGTCAAGTTCTGTGAAGATGTGAGGAGACTAAGTGTAACTAGGAAAATATCACTTGTTGATCAAATCGGGTATTGTACTAGGACACAAAATACCCGTGAAAGGGATAGAGGTGGACCAAGCTAAGATCGAAGTCATTGTCAAACTTCCTTCTCCTATCTTTGTTGAAGGTGTTTGTAGTTTCTTGAGCCATGCCGGCTTCTACAGGAATTTATGAAGAATTTCTCAAAGATCACTCAACCAATGTGTAAGGGTCTTGAAAAAGTGATTAAGTTTGTGTTTGATGAGAATTGACTTGCTGCATTTGAAGAGTTGAAAAAGCAGATGACCTCAACTCCCATTATTACAACTCCTAACTGGTCCCTTCCTTTTGAGCTGATGTGTGATGCCAATAGAGTAGCACCTGGAGCTGTTCTAGGGAAAAGACACTATAATATCCTACACCTGATCCACTACTCGAGTAATACTTTGACAACAACACAAATGAATTATACGGTGACCAAGCAAGAGTTGTTGGCAGCAGTTTATGAATTTGAAAAATTGTGGGCATATTTGTTGGAGTCCAAGGTATATAGACCATGTGGCCTTAAGGTATTTGATGGCTAAGAAAGATGCCAAACCACGAATGATAAGATGGATGCTCCTATTACAGGAATTTGACTTCTACATAAAAGATAGGAAGGGCATCGAAAATCAAGTAGATGATCTTTTATCCTGCCTTAAGGGCGTAGGTAGGCCAATAAGAGTGTTAGAGATTGATGACACTTTGTCAGATAAGTGGATATTGTCCATGAGTAGCATTCTGGCCCCTTGGTAAGTAGATTTTGCTATCTATTTGGTGATCAAAGTGATTCCTATGAGCTTAAGTCCTATCAAAAGAAGAAGTTCTTAGCGACGTGCGACACTACTTTTGGGAATAGCCATATTTTTTCAATATGTGTGCAAAAAACATTATTAGACGATGCATAGTAAATATGAGGTGATGCCTATCCTAACGGCATATCATGACTCTCCAGCTGGAGGTTATCATGGTGGAAATAACACAATTGCCAAAGTTCTTGAGTGTGGGTGTTATTTTCCAACCATTTATCACGATGCAAACTTATTGGCTAAGTCATCTGATCAATGTTAGAGACAAGGGTACATATCTAAATGGCATAAGATGCCTCTGAATTTTATGCTAGAGGTACAGATCTTTGATGTCTTGGGAATCAATTTCATGGGACCCTTTGCGAGCTCCTATGGAATGACTTATATCTTGGTTGTAGTACTATGTATCTAAATGGGATGAGTGGCATTGATGAACAATGAAAGAAAAAATGTGACTACCTTTCTAAAGAAGAATATCTTCACCAGATTTGGCACTCCAGGAAGCATTATCAGTAATGGGAGTTCTCATTTCTAAAATAAGGCATTTGCAGGGTTGCTCCTGAAATATGAGGTGAAACATAAAGTGGCGACTCCTTACCATCCTCTGACAAACGGACAAGTGGAGGTTTCAAACAGTGAGATAAACAACACACTAGCAAAGACTGTGAATATCAACCAGACCGACTGGTCAAAAAAGTCAGATAATGCTCTTTGGGCATACATGACCGCATATAAAACTCTAATTGGGGCCTCTCCCTTCTGGCTAGTTTTTGGCAAATCCTACCATTTTACAATAGATCTTGAGCACAAAGCTATGTGGGCCTTAAAAAATCTAAACGTGGAACGAAAAGAAGCTGCAAGTTTAAAGCTGAACCAACTAAATGAAATGGATGAGTTCTATTTCCAAGCTTACGAGAGCGCAACCCTATACAAAGAGAGGATAAAGCATATGCACAATAAAAGAATTCAGTAGTGAGACTTTATTCTGGGCAATCAGGTATTGCTTTTTAACTCCAGAATTAAATTATTTTGTTATATCCCGTAAGTTTCTATTATTTAACGAACTCGTGTGTACGTATATTGAGAGTTTAGGAATATGACGCATGTGAAGAAGATCTCGGGAGATGAATATATGAGCGTGGAATTGAGTGAGCAGGAGGCTGGGGCAAGAGGCAAGGTGTCTTGGCGCTGCACCGCGCCGCGCTAGCCAGCCTAGCACTATGGCCAGCGCGTCGAGCCTCTTGGATGGTGCTATGGGCAGCGCGCCGCGCCTACGAGGCCACCGAACCCCACTTATATATAATATCAAGTGTTAGATGTTCATTTAAAATATGTCCCTCAGCAGAGAAGTGAGAGGAGCGTAGGTTTTCTTTTGTTTTTCATCAAATTATGTTGCCAAACTCCGTCCAAACGCAAATTAACCTTGCATAATGAGTTCTAGGCCTATGAGAAGCATCTCTACAGAGTTATTTCTTGAAAATTTTCTCGGTGTACTGGAACCCTGCCGAGTCAAGGTTGTTGGAATTACTTCAAATTGAATCCTAAGCGGCTACAGACAATAGGTAAGCATTTCTCCCTTCTAAACTCTCGAGAAATTATGAGTTTTCGACTGAATTAAATGGAGTGAATTATAGTTATTATTATCAAAAGATATCGTTGTTTGCTGAGCCTTAGTATTGAAAATGGACTTATTCTCTTAGCGTAAGGACTGTAAGTGAGTAGAATCGCTGGCTACAGGATGGAACTAATCGGATTAATGAGAATCGACATTGGATGTATGTTAAGGCTAATCTCTTCGGTAAGTTATTTATCTTGTACAATAATACGACCTATATCCTTGTAAGAAAGCCAGAAGCATGTACGTTGTGATTAGCTGCCACTGTTAGTTTGGGATTAGCGTTTACTATTTTGATTGGGACTGACCCTACCCTATATAGCCTTTTATCGACCAACCTTAGGGTTACTAGCTGTGTCATTGCCTACGGGCTATATAGATCGCTCGGAGGAGCTATATGTTTCCTGACAGGACTATATTCAGGCCCAAGGGCCATATTACAGTCCATCCATGAATGTGATTCTACTTTTATGCCGTATCGGCATCACTGACCCCCGTCAAGCCTAGTGTGCCCAGGGTGCAGTTACAGGAGCCCAACGGGCTCAGAAATAGCTACAGGAGCCCAGTGGAATCAGTTGCAGACCCAGAGGCCAGGTAGGTTAGCTATAGTTACCTGTTGACTCATACTAACCATGCTAGGGGTATGTAGATTGAAGTGTACTCGCAAGGGCTTATGGGGGCCCAGGTGGGTTATTCTGTGCTGATTATACCTTCCAGGGCTTATGAGGGCCAGGTAAGGTTATTGTTTGTGTTACTTAATGGTTAGTTATATAGCAGATTCTGAGGCTATTCAGGTTATAACTCTTATCCTTTCTATTGATCATTTTCCGTTCTATTATCAGTTTTATTCATTCATTTTCATTACTGCCTTACATATTCAGTACATATTGTACTAACACCCATCTTTGAGACGTTATATTACTTGCCTGCAAGTGCGGATAGACATGGTTCAGGACCTTCCTAGCTGCCATCCAGAGTTAGCAATCCAGTTAGTTTCTTTTCTCCGAAGTTGATAGTTAGGAAAGGTTTTTTCTTTTGTTGTACAGCTTTTGGGTAGGTCAGGTCCCTGTCTTATCCATTATTCCACTCTTAGAGGCTTGCAGACTACAGTTTCTTAGTTGTTGGTTGTTGTTGGCCGTGTGGGGCCTATGTATGTTATATTTTATATGTTGTCCGTGTGGGACCTAGTTTAGCTAGTTAGTTAGCAGCCTTGTCGGCTATAGTATGAATAGGACTTCCTGTTTTCATTCTGTTATAATTAGATAGCATGGTGGTCTTGTCGGTCCGCATAGAATTCCTTTATCGTTATGTTGCTGGGATAGTTGTCTTTCCTTTACAGGTGCTGCGTGGCCTTGTTGACCCAAGCCTGTGTTTACAACCAAGATATAGCAGTTTGTTTTCTTGATTTAAGTTGTTGGAAGGCACCAAAGGTGCACATGCCCAGCCAAGTCAGCCCAGGTCCCTGTATGGCATTAGGTGCCAGTTATGCCTCCCAAGGTGGGGCGCGACATATTTCTAGGAAAGCTAAAGACCAAATAGTCGGGACCATTCAAAGTGGTGAGCGTCTCCTCATACGGTGTTGTTGAGTTAGAGTTTGAGGATGGCACCTAGATATTTAAGGTAAATGATAGAGGATTAAGCACTACCTTGGTAAGGCCAAAGAGGACAATCCAGTGGAGAAGTTCCGTCTCAGGGTATACTTAACTAATGTTTAACCATAAGCACCAGGTAATTGCATTACGTCATGACATTAAATCAAGCGCTTCTTGAGAGGCAACCCAAGAGATACTACACTATGTTAGTATTTGCATCATGTCGCAATGTTAAGTCAAGAGCTTCTTTGGAGGAAACCCTAGTCACACTAACAGATGTTTGTGAAGGGCAGGATTAACTCTTATAAAATTGATGAGGAATGGTACATGGAAGTCAAAATTGAAAAAGCACAGGAAGGGCAAAAACCTTCAACTTACAAGACCACTTATGGACCGTAGATTTTTTTGTTACTTAAGTGGAACCACAAGTTGGGGATCAGGTAACCCACTCACTGAACTTCACTTACAGTTCAACAGACGGACCGTAATTTCACTTTGCGAACCGTAAATTGAGGCGTAAGTGAAGATCAACTTAAGCTTTCTCCGAAATCCACTCACGACTTACCAGATGGTTTGTACTTATTTTTTACAAATTGTAAAATGTTGATATATGAATGGACCAAAAAATATATTTATGAAATTTACCTACGACTAAACATATGGATCGTACTCCTATTTTATGGTCCATAAGTTAAGTCTGTAAATACACTTTTATGTATCTGAATTTTGTACATATTTGTACTTATTTTAATAGAGTTTTGCATGCTTTTAAATGCTAATTTAAGCCCATACTAACACTATTTTGCTAAGTTTTAGAAATTTCATGATTTGAGGAAAGGATGCAAAAAATTCACTAAAGTATGCCAGATACAGGTCAAAGATAGATCACATACATGATGTGGTATGCAATTCCAACCATACGATGATCTAGAGAGTACCATAAAGTGGTATTTAAGGGATGACTCAACATATGGTTCGCATATCCAAGATGTGGACTGTCAATTGAACCACATGTTCTATACTAGTCCATCTGGTGAAGCAATTGATGAGAGGAACTATGGACCATCTTTTCAAAAGACGGTCAGTCAGTCAAAAGATGAAAAGCATAGAGGCAGAACACGTCAAGCGATTGTTCAAGAGACGGACCGTCTTTTCTAAAGACGATCCATCCCTACGACCAGGGCCTTATGAATTTAAGTTTTAATAGGATTTTGGGGCTTAGTATAATTAGTTTGTTTTTTGATTTTTTTAGAGAGTTCTGGGTAGCTTTTTAGAGTTAGTTTTCATAGTTTTTGCATTCCTTTCGGATACCCATTATAATTGAAGGATCCATTGAAGTTTAATTGATCAATCCAAGTTTTCTCTCTTCTCATTGCTAAGTAAGTAATTATGCTCAATTCAATGATTTTTTCATCTTCTTTTGCTATGGGTAGCTAAACCCTGATATTGAATTGTGAATCCAATGGATTTGTGAACTCTATCTAGAGTTGTGAACTCTATCTAGAGTTGTGAACCCAATGAGTTTATGAATCCTATTGATCTTAATTGGGAGGAATGATTATGGGCTTTCTAATATTTGATTAATCTATGCTTTATAAAGTGAGATTGGTGGTGAAAATTATCCAATCATGCCAAATTCCTTCAATTGAGCTTGGAAGAGCCAATTAGAGTTTGAATAGTATCAATCACCAATGACCCAAGACTTTAAATCTTGTTTAATGGATTCACCTAGAGATAGAATGAATTCAATTGGAAACTTACAATCAATTTTGATTTGAATACTAATCAATTTGAGAAAATTATTTTAGATTGACATTGTTGGGATTGTTGAGAGATACCTTGCAATTGCCTAAGTAGATTGCTTGTATATTTATGAAAAACCCATTATCATTAGTCTTAGTTGAGTGATTTAGGGGGGGTCAACCCCTATGGAGGGACACTTCCCTAGAATGTTCTCTCAATTGATTAAATCTTAATTATAATTATTTTAGTTTAATTACATCTTAGCATTAACGTGATTAGATCATCAACATCCAAATCATATTTGCATTGTTTGATATTTTTGGATCTATACAAAGTCCTTGTGGATACGATTTCAACTCCTTGTTGGGTTATTATATTGTATCGATCGTGTACACTCTCCTTAGTGAGGTGGATACTGGGTGATATCACACTTAAGTGAAAAGGGTAAAATTGACTAGTAAGGCTTGACTTATGACCCATTTTGTGCTTTATATAATTATATTACAACCGTAAATGGGAAAATTGACCCGACCCATTGAAAACCCATATCATATTTTTAAAAATCAAAAGAATAGGGCCCATTTCTTTCTTCTCTTCCTCACTAAACCATTTTCCTCCATTATCGAACATTCCTAACTGCTTAACACTCACAACTTCCCATTAATACATACACAACGCACATCATATACACATTAACATTATTCAACAGAACTAAAGCTTGGAATTAAAATTGAAGAAAGGGAGAAAAGGGCATCCATTTCGCATACACAATGCATAAGTTCATCACCTTCAACCTTAGGTAGCCTTCATTCACCATACACGATTGTTTGGGTAGTATTAAATTGAGCATAAACAAACATGGGGAGTAGGAACTCCGGATTTGAACTTGAGTTGGTAGTTCTGGGGATTGAATTGTGATGAGAATGTGAAGCATGAAATGTTATTTCAATTTACAATCAGTAAATGTCACTATATAACTCAAATTAAAGGTTTAAATTTTTTTAAAAATTGACTAAGTATGAAACTCCCTTATATGTGAAAAGTACAGGCATATAATTTACTTACGGACCGTATCTTGTGAGTGTGAGTTGACATCGAGATATTGGCTCTCTGATTATCAACTTATGCTTCAACAGATGATTCATGAGTGAAATGTATGAGCCATAACTGGGAGTCACAACCGCAGAGTTCAGGTAAATTTGTGACTTATGAAATGCATAATGAAAGTATGGTCTATGAGTGGCGATCTTAAGTCGACCTCATCTGGGATGAGATTCTGTTTAAGACTTATGGTACCATTTACAGGCCATGGAATCAATCTATGCTCTATAACTTCACCTGTATCCCCCAGTAAATGTCGAAAATAGAACCATAACTAGTTAAAATCTAGAAAAATTACATAGTCTAACTTATGTTTTTTGCTTATGTATGCATTGCCAAGGTGAATTATGTGATTGCTAACTTTTGCAGGAATGGCACCAAAGCAGATAACCAAGAAACGTAGCAAGGCGACTGCATCAAAGCGGTCACGTTTAGTGGACAAACTCTGTGAGGAGTGGCAGGCACCACCGACAAGGGCAAAGAAATAGAAAAACACAGACATGATAGCCATTGTATCCTCTTCAAACTCAAATAAAGTAGGGTCCGCTGCCACCCCAACTAATGACTCAGAAAGGACCAACACCCACATAGGTGAGTATCATAGTGACTCCCAATCTAAAGACTCTGGTAGTGCCCAGGCTAGTGAAGATGGGTACAGACCACATAGCACAAATAGCACGGATAGGCGCAGGAAGCTAAGAAGGGAATAAAAAGCTAAGAGGAACTAGGTTGTGTTAGATGGTCAATTTTGGGGGCTAAAGAGAAGTATCAAGAAGGGTGACAGATCATTAATGGTAAATTCCGAAGGAAAATCATGTAGGAAATCACTTCTAAAAATTGGCCAAAAAATGAGGGCCATTTCCGACAGACAACGTCGGTTTTTTGGCCAAAAATGATGAGAAATCGACAGACAAAGGGTCGTCGGAATATCTCGTGTCAGAAACAACAAACCAACGGACAACATCAGTTAATAACGACGGATGTCCATCGGTTCGGTAAATTTTAATTCTGTGGGTTCTCTAAGTGTTACCCGATGGGAGGAAAAATGTTACCGATGAACACCATCGNGAGGAAAAATGTTACCGATGAACACCATCGATAATATTTAATTATTAATTAATTTTTTAAATTAAAAATTTTAAAATTTACCGACGATGTCCGTCGATATGTTCTTCAAAACTAAGAACATACCGACGTACACCGTCGATTAGTCCCTGAGGGTTTTCTATATTTCTGCTGGTGTGTATTTGCAGAAAATTGACGGACTTACCTACACTGTTCGTCGGTTTTCTGCAAATGCACCAACAGTAGAAAGCTGCAATTTCTGCATTTTCACCTGCCAAATTAAAAATCAATTCAATTTCAGCTAATATCCAGCACTAACTGCTGCCAAAACAATTCCAAATTAGCAAGAACATTAATAACATAGTAATTATCGAATTAAAACATCAAAAACAACACTAAAATCTACCAAAATTATCAACAAAGTTTAAAAATATCAAAAAATATATACAAAGTTTGTTTTCAATTTAAAATAATCCTAACAACTAAGGTGTCTCTTCTACATTTTCATCATCTGTCGGAAACATTTCATCATCCGAAGGAGGAGAATGGGCACGTCGTCTCCGCACTCCACTAGTTAGGCTATTCAATTGTCCCTTGAGAGCCTCGACGATATGACACATTGTCCTACTCTCTGCAATGCGTCTTACCTCGGCATCTTCCAAGGCACGTGTAAGTTGTTCGATCTTCTGCGACATAGCAGCAATCTGAACACCATCAACCGCCTAGGCCTGGCTAGAAGAGCCAATACCTTCCAGTCCGGACTAAATCCATCGAACTGGGTTTCTAGATCCTAGGTCGTAGACTCTCCTCCTTTGGCTTCCCCAGCCACTTTTCAGTCTAAATCTAGGTAGTGACATCCGGCGGAGGCTGGGTCGTCCCACCTAGGGCTTCCTGAGTCTGGTTGTACTCAGATAAGAGTAGCTGATAATCCATCTACATAATTAAAAAAAGTTAATTAGTGTAATATGGTTGTTCGAATTAAACTTAACATATTACTATTTATATATAATATGTATGAACTTACATAGGCTTGTTCAGCTCTTTGTTCGACCCATGTGTCAGTATCAGACTCATTCTTCTTCTTCTTTACGTGGGTAGCTCGAAATATCTCCTCTTGAGTAGGGTCACGACCCAATTTTTTGTCCTGCAAACAAAATGTAATCAAATTTATATAAGTATTAAATATAATAATTACTTACCAATTCTCTAGCTATTGTCCCTTGGCTCTTTGCACCCCCTGTATGCAACAAACCACCTTTCCCTTCACTCCCGGCCTTCTTCGCCTATTCACACTTTGCCATAAATTTAAGCGTGCTCCAATATCTTTGAAACGCCTCGAAAAGATGAGGTAGCATCCATTCAGGCCTTTTGTTCTTTAATCTTGCATCCCTAAACCAATTTGACTTCCTTGAACTGCCCTTCCTCTCAAAGTTCATGGCTATGTTCTTATCATATTGAGATAGCCAAGTACACAATGTCTGTAATCAAGGATAAACAGTGTTTGATGATATATAATAGTCACATGTCAAATAATAATCTTATGAAATAATAATTCATTTATATACCTTAAACTCATTAAACATGGCCTGTCGAACCCGATGTGGTATTTTAGTCCAACTCGGATAAGGTCGATCGTATATCCTTCGAATGCTCTCCCTTAGAGCATTTCCGGCCTCTTTTCCCAGATGAAACCTGTAAAATGACAATAAACATGTCAATTCATAAATATAACATTAAGATTAAATATTATAAATCTAAATCAAAAATAAAATCAAACTTACCCAGATCCATCAGGCATGATCACCAACCTATCGAGATTGTCTGTATATCCTGACTGTGGCTCTCCAGTTGTTGGTGCTGGTGCCAGTAATGGTTTCAGTGGTGGTGCCAATGCTCTATTTGACCGTGTCAAGGGTGGAATACTAAAAGCACCCTGTGATTCTGAATCAGAGCTACTTATATTGTTAATATGATATTAAACACTTACATAGTCTTTTAGCCAATCAAAGAACCTTGTATATATGGAATCATCACCCCACTGTCCTACAAAGTAACTGTTCAATAACATTAGTTTTTAAATTAGTTTAAGCATTAGTGTTAAAATAATATTATTCGATAACATCATTTAGAACTTACTCAAGATATGATTATATTTCGGGGCAATTAAGAAAAATGTGTGTCATAATAGATTGCATGTTCATACTATCAAACCTCATCTGGTTCGTTTTTTAGGACCACGACCTGGTTGATTAAAAATTGAAATCGGCAGGTGGCTTGGATCAATATCACCGTCGTCATTGCAGGTAGCCTATTTCTTAAAGTTGGAACTTGCTGCTCGAAATAGTAAGAACAAAAATGAGCAGTTTCCCTTGAAAGATAAGCTTCACAGATAGATCCTTAAATCTTACACCGCTGCTTAACAGTTCTTTTGAACTTTCTAATAGTTCTATATAAACTTTTGATGTTACCATTTGGTTAAACCAACTTAAAAAAAATGAATTCATTGTGTACAAAGTCATAGTTTTAGTACCTTTTGAATGGATACATCCATCTGTATTGAACTGGGCCTCCAAGACGCGCCTCATGTACGAGGTGAATTGGTAAATATTCCATCACATCAAAGAATTCATGGGGGAAGATCTTTTCCAACTTAGTAGTAATCACAGGAATATTCTCGTCCATCCTTTCTAAGTTATCCTCCCACAAAGTGTTACTACATAAATCTTTGAAGAACAAACTTACCTCTGTGATTGGCTTCCATATCCTATCAGGTAGCCAATTAAATTCAATAGGAATCAAAGTTTTTATGAAAATATGACAATCATGGCTTTTCATACCACACAACTTCCCTTCGTTCATATCTACATGCTTCCCCAAATTTGAAGCATATCCCTCAAGCATCCTCAAATTCTTAACCCACTCACAAATCTCACGTTTTTCATCCAATGTGAATGAAAAGCTGGCCTTGGGCTTTAACAATTTATTATTGTATTTCTTGCATCTCTATTTCCTTTCTTCTATAGTATTCTTTGAAGTCCATTCTAGCCTTTAGATTATCTTTTGTTTTACCTTAACATCCATCATGGTTTTGAACAAATTAACAAAATAATTTTCTTCAATGTGAATCACATCAAGATTGTGTCATAGAAGAGTGTCCTTCCAATATGGTAACTCCCAAAATATTCTCTGTTTTGTCCAATTATGTCCAACACCATATCCAGGAAGTCTAGAAGGTGTAGCATCTGTAACCTTTGGCAAGTAACAAACTCTCTCCCAAATTTCACTTGCTGATAATAATGGAGGTGGAAGATCATTTTCAACCTTATTATTTCAGAAAGCATGTTTCATTCTTCTAAACTCGTGATCCACTTGCAAGAACCAACCGTGACAATCAAACCATGAATCTTTACGACCATATTTTAATGTGAATGCTTTACTATTTTCCATGCAATATGGGCTAGCTAATTTCTAGCTGTCATCTAACCAGACAACATCCCATACGCCGGAAAATCATTTATAGTCCACATTAAGCAAACACGTAAAAGAAAATTCTTCTTAGTTGATATGTCATAAGTCACTACACCTTCAGACGACAATTGTTTTAACTCCTCTATCAAAGGTTGTAGATAAACATCAATTAAACTTTTTGGATTACGGGGACCCGGGATAATACAACTTAAAAATATGTAGGGACTTGTCATACACATTTCAGGTGGAAGATTATACAGAGTAAGGAATACATGCCAGCGAGAGTAGGGTGCAGCAGAAATAGAGAATGGTGTAAAATCATCTACACACAAGGCTAATATAATATTTCTTGGTTCACTAGCAAAATCAGGATAAGTTCTATCAAAATGTTTCAAAGCTTCTCCATCTGATGGATGAGACATAACACCAGGAGCCCTTCTATTCTCGCGGTGCCATCTCATATGAGGAGAAGAAATCATCGATGCGTACAACCTCTTTAAGCGAGGTATAAGAGGTAAATAATGCATCGCCTTAATTGGAACCATCTTCCCACCAAGAGTCTGCTTAAAACGAGCATGTCCACAAAACTTATAATTTTCTAGATCCCCATCATTCTTATAGAACAACATGCAACTATTTTCACAACAATGAATTCTATCATACGACAATCTTAACTTGGAAACCAATTTCTTTGCCTGATAGAAATTCTTAGGTATGTTGAACTCAAGGTTAACGAGTTCTCTCAAATGACCAACCATAGAGTCCATAGCAACTTGAGGAACACTCCAATTTGATTTGATATTGATTAGTCTAACCACAATGGACAACTCTAAATACGGACTCCCTACACATAGTGGATGACTCGCCTCTTCTAGTTGTTCGTAGAAATGCATTTCTTCTTCATTGGGAGTTTCTTCGAAATATTATTCGGGTTCCATCCCATATTCTATTCCAAACGCATCATTGACCATTTCATGTACTCTCTCATGTTGAACACTAATTTGATCATGTGCAGACCTATTACTTTCACCGATGAAATTATAAAATGTACCATCTCTCCATCAGTCTCACCATGATCAATCCACCAAAATATCTAGGCTTAAACCCATAACAGTAAATAAGAACTACAACTTTATCAGGTTTAAGAAACTTCATGCAATTGCATCGCTTACAAGGACACCTAATCAACCCATTATTTTGAAAAGGGTATAGTGATATTACATGGTTGATAAATCCTCTAACACCTTCAATAAATTCATCTTTCATGCCCCCACGTCTTTCATGCCCTACCGATTTGCATTAGTTCTATCATACATCTACAGACGATGATTCATCTAAAAATAAAGATATTTTAGGATTACACATATAAATTAAAATTAATTAATTTTGTATTGATAATTAAATTTTATTATTTAATGGTCACTAATTATCCAACAAACACCCTCCAAAAGTAAGTTAAATTTTGATAAAATTATTGAATTAATATTTAATAATTAATTTTTAAATATTTAATGAGTTTTTTTTATATTTATGATTTTTTTAATATATTATTATTGAATTATTAATAGAAATTTTAATAATTATTAACTTTAAATTATTCAAAAATTAAAAATATTAAAAAAATCAAAATCATAAATTCATAATTTCAAATTATTAAATTTTAATAGTTATTGTTACTAGTTATTTTTTATAAATTTCTAACTTAACTTGTAAATAAATTTTAAAATACAATGAAATCTAACAATTGTTCAATAAAATCTAACAATCTAACAAAATTTCAACTAAACCTAACAATCCTAATAATAACATTAACAACAAAATCTAACAATTTAACAATGAAATCTAACAATCTAACAAAGTTACAACTAAACCTAATTAACAATCCTAAAAATAACATTAACAATAAAATCTAACAATTCTAACAAATTAACCATAAAATCTAACAATCGAGCAATGAAATCTAACAATCTAACAAAGTTTCAACTAAACCTAATTAACAATCCTAAAAATAACATTAACAATAAAATCTAACAATTCTAACAAATTAACAATAAAATCTAACAATCTAGCAATGAAATCTAACAAATCTAACTATTAACATTATCATGAATATAATAATTTAACAATTTTAATAACAATGAAATCTAACAATTTAGCAATGAAATCTACCAATCTTCAACAAGATTAACAATATAATAATTTAACAATAATAATAATAATTAAATCTAACAATTTAACCTAAAATCTAACAATAAAAATTTAATTGAAAAAATAACAAACCCTAACCTTGCTAATGATGTTGGCTCTGCAATAGGGTGAATGAGTTCATCTATGAGTGCGGGTGTACTGGGGGAGGAAGGACTCATGGGCCGAGTGATGGTTTTCTTGTTACACTCGTAAATTTCGACATATAGATGGTCTATTCGCATGTTGGTTAGAGTTTTAGAATGCCATACATGCTAGAAAAAGGCCCGAAAAGATCTGACAAGCGTCAAGCTCCGCCGCAAGGCAAAATGCGACTATAAATCGCATTCCAGAATGCGACTTATAGTCCTTAATTATATATGCCCCAACTTCGCTTATTCCATTAATATATCATAATTTTTAAAAGTTGAAAACAAGAGGGTACGAAAGACTTTGATAATTATCGTTTGATTACGCCTCGTCAAACGTGTCCAAATTCAAATTAACTCACATACCGAGGTATTTAGCACAGGGAGCATTCCTCATGAATTTGGGCTACAAATTCGGCCGACAAATCGTCGTCGTCAATGAGCTAAGGTAAGTGGAATTGCTCCAAATTAGTGTCAATGTACTCCTAGCTCAAAGTGAATATTTCTCCCTTCGACTTTCGAGAAATAGCAGATTTTCGATCGTTTTTCGATAAACCAAAGTTTAGGCTATAAAAATATTGAAAGTGATGCTTCTTCCGTATATTTTAATATTTAGTTTTAATTGATGTATATGTGAATGCAAAGCTTGGGAGAATTAGCCGAGTACCGACCGAAGCCACTGCTAGCTCTGATAATCCGGCTAAGGTATGTAAAGCCAGCTTCTTCAAGGCAAGTTAGTAACTTTAGCCTAGTATAATGCAAGAAACTCGTAATAGAGTTTCCTGAGTCGAATATCAGTTTTGTGCGAATTCAAGTAACTCCTGTCATGCGTATTATATCATATTCCGGCCCGAGAGTTAAAGCTACACAATGGAGAGATATTTCGCACTCGCATAGCCCAAAGGTATTTAGCAAGCATGTGTTAATAATAATATGACCTATATTCGTTCAAAAGCTAGTGTTGTATAGTATCTTGGCTATAGTATAGCCAATACGCATGCATAGTACCTGGCTACAAGATAAATGCATACAAATAGATAGGGCATCTTGGCTACTAGATAGCCATACACCGTATAAGATCTCGTATTCAAGAAAGCAAGAGGAGCACGCATAACAATGTAAAGAGTTCGGGAATAAGAAATCGTAATACGTATAGTATTTTCGCCTGTTTACGCTTGCTATATATGTGATTATTGATTGTTGAGACTTGATTGTGTCGTGAGGGCACCTTGAAGCCCTCACCGCCCCGGGCTCTGCAGAATCGTGTCGCCCACCGAGAGGGTGGGTATACGTTACTCTAAGGAGAGGCATGCCGTCCGTAGTACGAAGATGGGATGAAGCTTTCCCCCATATCAGATGATCAAGATAGCAAGATAAGCTTACCTCATAGCGCTGCGCCTGTGTGAACAGAGAGCTTGCCATGTGATACGCTATGCTACAGATACAGATAGAGGCCCTCCGGCTCAAACACGCTCATTTATATCGCAGGCCATAGCCCGAGCCGGGAGACCCAGGGGGCCGGCAGGTGCTCGTAGCCGCGATGAGTGGGGGACTTATTTTTGGATGGTTTTGACCCTAGTAGGGGTATTAGATTGTTTGATTGGTTGTTCCCTTCCGCTTATGGGGGCCGGTATTGGTTCTTGCTTGTTATATATGTACTTATATGTTGTATAGTAGCTAATAAATGTGATCGCCACGTTGACAGTACGCTCCTCATCTCTATCACAAGACAGTAAAAGTTCCGATTCAACTTATATCAACTTGCGCATTCGTATATTTCCCCGCCATTCGTAGTTGTAGTTATGTTGTTTACATTCATATGTGTTTAGTTGCTTTGCATACTTCTGCAGGTATCAGTGTTACTCGATCCCTACTGCGCTCAGACATTTGCTGCAGTACTCATAGATGAGGAGCCGATCCCTGGTGAGATTCTAGCCGCCTAGCCGAGTCATCAACTCGCCATCCGAGCTAGACAAAGCCTAGAGGTCCATATTCTTTCTTTGTTGTACAAGTATGGGTAGGTCTGCAGTCTGCTCGACCATTTTATCGCACTCATAGAGGTTGCGCATTGTATATATACATCTCCCTATGGTTAGTTGTGCCTCTGGCCGTGTGAGGCCGTGCGTTTGTTTGGTTGTTTAGCATTGTTGGATCGTGTTGGCCATGTGGGGCCATAACTGATAGGTAGTGGTGACCTTGTGTTGTGCCACGTAGATATACTAGATTTTATATGTTGAGTTACAAATAACTAGACAACATAGTGGCCTTGTCGCCCGCATAGGTTCCCTATGAGATATGATTTTGGTTAGTCAGTTTTATACCGGTGGCTATGTGCCCGCCGGGCCGGGAGGCCGTATTTACAAAACCCGTTATATAGCCCGTCGATTCTGTGAATCCGAGATGCAGCGCCTGTGCACTGCATGTGCTAGCTTCACCACTAGCAAAGCCCGGTCCAAAGGCACTGTGTGCTGGGCCATACCCCCCAAGGCGGGCGTGACAAACTTCGTACGTAGCGTCGTATCCTGTGGAGCCCCCGCAAGCCGTGCTAAGTAGAATCTAATCTATGGATGTGTTGTGCACCACATACTATAGGAATGAGGCCGCAAGGCATGATAGATGGTTACTCTTTCTCATTAAGTCGTGCTATAGAGCTATGACAAAGATAGGGTCGAGTTCTTAAAACTTACCATATTCTTTTTGAATACGATACAAGTCAGACTCAAAGAATATTCTATTCCGTGAAGAAGATCGATATAGCAATGGGGGAGAGGACACCAAACTGCCATAAGGTAATTACAAGAATAGGAGGAGGTATTAGGGACTCCCAATGTGATACCTTTTATCTACTCATCCTCAAGATATTTCATAACTTCTATAGGAAGTTAGAAGCATAGCGCATATATGAGTTGATTTATTTGTTAGATATATAAGATTCGATTAAGATAATAGACAATTTAGATTATCCGATAAGTGTGAGAAAGAGAGGAAATGCGTGATTCCACCTCCATCCTTTCGCATGTGGTACAGCTTCCTTGTCTTCGTTGTTGCAATAAGAAAAGGCTATTCCTACCTCTTTAGTTTTGGATTCCAAGACAAGAAAGGGCATAAGAGTTGAGGTGAGGTTGCCCAAATCAAGCCGTAAGTGAAGACGATTGGTTGATTCCAAAAAGTGTTAGAAAGTGTAAAGAGCCCCTAAGTGATTACGAAGGTGCACTTCTCATGGTAATAAGTCGAAGAGCAAGTAAGACTCCTAGCTTACTCAAAGTGGGCGTAGAAGATCCGTCAATGATGGACTTCCAATAATAGTCAAGTTCGAGTAAGAAAAAGGCCAAGTCCGCCATAATACGCTAACAATAAGATATACTCCGCAAGATAATAGTTATGATTTCTTTACGTGATACCGAAAGGTAGGGAGGTCATGTGAATCGGATGGGTCCGACTCTGAAGCCGAAGGATGTATAAGATGGGACTTGACCAAAGAATCTATTAACAATGTAAGGCAGAACCTTGAACCCAGAGTGGCACTAAGCAAGATAAGGGGAAGAAGCAGGAATACCGTATTTGTGGGGAAATTAGAATCACCCCGCATTGATAGAATATCGTGTATTAAGGACTAAATCTCTGGATCGTACGCTAAGAGACAAGTAAGATTGTGGTTCGTAATGCCGCGTACGTCCGCCACGGAGAAGTTAAGAAATTGTCGACACAGAGACTCTAATCTAGTGCTACTGGAGATAAGACCTTAAAGATATAGTCGTGGGCTCTCGATATAATTCCAAGTAAGGCCACGAGATTCTATGTTGATCCCATGTTGCAAGAATAGCGACTCCAAACAATGACTCATAATTAAAGCGCATATGTTGTTGCTTCCGTAATGGGACATTTAAAAATCCAATGAAATGATATGAGAGGACAAGAGATATCCTTGTGACCATAGAAGTGGTATATCATGTGCGTATGAAATTCGCAGCATGTCGAGATTACGTATCACTGCATCTGCATGTATTGTACGTAGTTGTTGATATATATATGTACATATACCGTATATGTTGTGAGTTAAATCGCCAATAGGGGTTACAATCACAATGCATTCCGGTTAGTCGCTAGGAAGTATATACAAATTGCACCCCAGACCCCCTCGCCAAAAAAAAAAAGGAGAAGGTGGTTAAGTGTGATTCACGATGAAGCCATAGAAAATTTCCCACGCTTCGCTTATGAGTCAATGGACTTATATGTTTGTTACCGCATCTAGACTTTAGAAGCTTACCAAAATTAGTAAACCAATCGTGGTTAGACGATAAGGGCTAGCTAGACGATCTAACGACTACCGGCGCTCAGATACTGTGGAAGCATCCCTAAAGACCCGCAATGATATTGCATGTGCCGTAATCCGTAAATAACGACCTGGGCTACATACTCTAGAGGTTAGCAATACTAGAATTTTTCAAGTATGTTAAGTGGTCGTACACTGTTTTTTTTCCAACCTTGTAGGTGAGATTCGACCTTAGTCAACCTAGCAGCTATTATGTGGAATACCCCGCAAGCCGCCCCACTCGCCCCAGCCGTACAAACCCGTGGGTACTCCCAAGAAAGGGTCCACGCAGTCGCAAGGATGCATTAGTACTTCAAACTCGGTTCTCGTGAAGATATTCGATACAGAGTCTCAGCGTGAGGCCAACTTTTATAGAATGGCCTTAAGACCGAGAATTTCCCATGTAATGTAAAGAGTATAAATCCAAGTGGATACGCACAAGGCGTAAGAAATTGGTAGTACTCTACTAGCACAATGTTTACTAAGACAAGGAGATCGGTAGGTTCCCTATGAAGGTCCAGGGAAGGACCGCCTAAGAGTAAGCTCCACTAAGCAAAACTCTACAATTGCTCAATTAGGATAACAAAACAAGCAATTGGCCCACAACCCCATAGCTTATGCATGAGTTACGTATGTTCGAGTAGGACATTTAGAGCATCGTGACTACCGCAAAGATTCTGGTCATTCAACCCACTATTCGGCTTATTCAAGGTTATCCAAACGCATTATTAGGATCATGATCATTATTAGGTTATCCCAAAGGAACAAATTTAGCATGCGGCCGAAGGCCAGATAAGTTTGGCTATGCCCGTGGACTACTCCGTCGGGTTTCTCTAGCATGATAAGCCGCATGATCACAATTATATGCCAAGTTCTCTAAATGAATATTCGTATCAATCAAAAAGGTTCAATGTAGTAACAAACGCCCGTAGCTATAAATCCATGGGAATTTTGGCGTACTTGTAGCCGTAACAACAAAGAATTACGAGAAATACACCAATTAGCCGCTTAGCCGTTCGTGCAATGTAAATAGAGGACAATAGAGCGGTAATCTCGTAATCGCTAGCTGTCGTCATTAGTTGTGGAGGTAAAAGAACGACAGCATGAAGATCCCCGACTCGGTTCAGCTTTAAGGATATAATTTAGCAAGGAAAAGCGCTAGATTTTCGATAACCGAGGATGAAGTGCCGCGATGTAAAGGCCGCCTCGTGTTCCGTGATATTTCTGTGGCTCGCCAAATAGACATTATGAACGAGGTACACATGCCCGGCCATTCTCCACCCCTAGGGCGACGAAAATGTACCATGATATCAAGGAGAACTACCGGTGGCCGTGTATGGAAAGAGAAATTTCCGAATTCATAGCCCAGTGTTCTAATCACAATGTGTAAAAGCTAACAATTTAAACCAAAGTGTTAACTCAGACATAAACCGTGCCTCTCTCGAAATGGGAGCAAAGGGAATATGGATTTTGTAGCAAGATTACCCCCAGACTAGACATAGATAGTCCATATTTGTGTCTCGAGATAGTCCATATTGCTGTGGAAACTCGCCAAAATTTTTCTAGAAATAAGTTGAGTAAGTTGGGAATACCTATAGAAGTTTACATTCGAGGACGAATGTTCTTAAGGGGGAGGGAGAATGTTACACCCCGTAAATTCTTGACATATAGATGGTTCGCATGTTGGTTAAGAGTTTTAGAATGCCATACATATGCTAGAAAAAGGCTCCGGAAAGATCTGACAAGCGCCAAGCTCTGCCGCAAGGCAAAATGCGACTTATAAATCGTATTCCAGAATGCGACTTATACTCCCAATTATATATATATGCCCCCAACTTCGCCATTCCATTAATATATCATAAATTTTAAAAGTTAAGTAGAAACAAAGAGGGTACTAAAGATTTTGATAATTATCGCTTGATTACGCCTGGCCAAACGCCATTCAAATTCAAATTCACCTCACATACCGAGGTATTTAGGCAAATAGGAGCATTCCTACATGATTTAGTTTTGCCAAATTCGGCCGACAAATCATCGCGCTACCGAGCTAAGGTAAGTGGAATTGCTCCAAATTAGTGTCAATGTACTCCTAGCCTTAAAGTGAATATTTCTCCCTTCTCCGGACTTTCGAGAAATAGCAGATTTTCGATCGCTTTTCGATAAGCCTAAAGTTTAGGCTATAAAAATATTGAAAGTGATGTTTCTTCCGTATATTTTAATATTTAGTTTTAATTGATGTATATGTGAATGCAGCTTGGGAGAATTACCGAGTACCGACCGAGCTTCGCCCGTTAGCCTGGAGCACCAAGCGAAGGTATGTAAAGCCGTTTCTTCTAAGTAGTTAGTAACTTTAGCCTAGTATAATGTGCAAACTCCGTAATAGAGTTTCCTGAG
Source organism: Datura stramonium (assembly GCA_018107945.1). Classification (NCBI taxonomy): domain Eukaryota; kingdom Viridiplantae; phylum Streptophyta; class Magnoliopsida; order Solanales; family Solanaceae; genus Datura; species Datura stramonium. The sequence goes on from JACEIK010004288.1 coordinate 108,855, forward strand.
TCGAGATGGAAGTTTTGTGCGAATTCCGAACTCCGGCTTGCGTCTTATATCATATTCGCCCGAGAGCTAGTAAAGCAACGCCAAATGGCGAGATATTATTTCAAACTCAGTATACCAAAGGTGCGTTTAGCAAGCATGTTTATAATAAATATGACATATATTCGAATAAAAGCTAGTAAGTAAATCGATAGTATCTGGGCTACGCATAGCCACACACGTATATAGTACTGCTACAATATAGCCATACAATGATAGTATCTTGGCTACTAAGATAGCCGTACACCGATAAGATCTCGATTCGTATAAAGCAAGATGAGCATCGCATAACACGAAAGAGTTCGAATAAGAAATCGAATACGTATAGTATTTTCAGCTTAAACATGCTTGCTATATACGTGATTATTGATTGTTGAGACTTGATTGTGTCGTGAGGGCACCTTTGAGCATCCTCGCCACCCCGGTCGTAACTGTGGCCGCCCACTACGGTGGGTATACGTCACTCCAAGGAGTGGCATGCCGCCCGCGTAGGACGAAGATGGGATGAAGCTTTCCCCATATCGCCGGACAAAGATAGTAGTACGCTTACCTCAAGTAGCGCTTGCGCCTGTGTGAACGATTTCGCCATGTATACAAGCATAAAGCATGTATACAAGATAGGAGTCCTCCTGCTGCATACGCTATTTATATCTCGGCCATAGCCTCGAGCCTGAGACCTGGGGGCCTAGAGGTGCTCGTAGCTAGCAGATGAGTGAGTGACTTATTTTTGGATGGGTTTGACTCCTATAGGGTATATAGATTGCTTGATTATTGGCACCTTCCTAGCTATGGGGGTCAACATTGCCTCGTTGTTATATATGTACTTATATGTTGTATAGTAGCTAATGTACGTAAGATTGCCACGTCAATGTGTACGTCCTCGCCCTATCACAAGATGTGTAAAAGTTCGATCTCACTTATACGCCCTGCGATTCGATATTTCCTGCCATTCGCAGTTGCTAGTTATGTTGTGTATATCTGCATGTGTTCAATTGCTGGCGCTCGCACAAGGGTACCGACGCCATTGTAGGCGCCGCATTAGCTTGCCGCAGTATCATAGACGAGGTGCCGATCCCTCGTGATTCTAGCGCCTTATTTAGTCATCACTCGTCATCCGGAGCTAGAAAACTAGAGGTCCATTTTCTTCTTTTGTTGTACAAGATGGGTAGGTTTAGGCCCCGTCTCGACCATTTTACGCACTCATGCAGGCTTGCAGAGCATTGTATATATATACATCTCCCCGTGGTTAGTTGTGCTGGCCGTGTGAGGTCAGGCGTTTGTTTAGTTTTTTAGCATTGTTGATTGTGTTGGCCGTGTGGGGCCATAATTCGGAGCAAGAGTGGTGACCTGCCTGGCCACTTAGATATACTCTGCATTTTATATGTTGAGTTGCGCATAACTAGACAGCATGGGTGGCCTTGTCGGCCTCGTTAGGTTCCCATGAGATATAGGATTCTGTTACCAAGTTTTATACGGTGGCTATAGGCCCGCCTACGGAGAGGTCGTATTTACAAAAACTCGTTATATAGCCCGTCGATTCCAGAATCCGAGATAGAGCCAAATGTGCACCGATGTGCTTAGGCTCACCACCTTGCTAGCCCCGTATCCTAATAAAGCACTGTGTGCCGCTCATACTCCCCAAGGCGGGCGTGATTTCTCGGTGGGGTCTGGTGCTACTTTTTAGAGAGAATGAGAGACAAGAGAGAAATGGGGGATAAAGGGATGTATGGTGCGATTATATTGAATAAACCGATGGACAATGTCGGTTAGTCTCGTTGGTTCTGTGGTCAAGATTGGGTCAACTCAAGTAATTAAAAACCGACAAACATTTCAACACTCGGTCTGCCGATATTTTTAATTAAATTAAAAATAATATTCAAAAATATTATCTTTATATAAATAATTATTATATAACAAAAATGATGTTGTTCATCTAAGGTTATCAAACAACACACATTAATATATTTTATAATTTTTTTAAAAATATAAATCGAACGTGTCTGTCGATTATTAATTTTGTGAAAAATTGCATAAAATATAGAGGGATAAACCGATGGATAGTGTGGGTTTAACAATAAAATAATTAGAAAATAATTAAAAATAACAAAACACAAAACCCGACAAAAAGGTATTTTCTCGATTTTTGGGATCGATTCGTCCGTCGCCTTTCCTTCATTTGATTTTTTGACATGTTTTTTGTAGTGAATAAAGATCGGCATTTCATGGGATGAAAACCTATCCGTATATCATGGACCACCAAGCAAATGTAAGTGGAATTTCACTAGACCTCCGAGCACGTATTGCCCCATACTAGTCGAGAGTTCTTTGTCGCCATGGGGTCACTCCTTGAGGCAACCAAGAAAGGACAAAAACAATAGCTAGAGACTAAGATCGAGCCATAGTCGGTGGGTCTAGTGGACACGCCTAGCCGTCAACATGTATTATATTGGCGAGGCCTACACTCCCGATGGCCACATCATCATATGATGAGAAATTCAACAAAGAGAAATAAAGAGCTTGGCTACCCTCGATATAGGCAGTGTCTACTTTGGTATGGATCATATGTGACCTAAACTCCTATCTTCTAAAGGATCTCAAGCCTGTGCAAAGTTCTCGTGGAGCATGTCGGGAGCCGCATTTTCCTACAAAGAGAGAACACCCTCACAATTGACAGAGTAGTGGTGGTACCGAATACCTCCTCACTCTATCCATGCCTTATCACTACACTTACAATCGCCAACATTCCCTATAAAGGACAAAGGTGTACTCGACATCACTAAAATGAGTGGGACGACAAGCCTGACAATACAACACCACCTCAACTTCCCAATGATAGTTGATGTTGAGCCCGATCTAGAGGGTATTTAAGAAGAGGTCCCAGTGAGAGCAGAAGAGCCAAGTACAAATAGAACAGAGAGCAACCAATCAAGAATCGTAGGTGCCACTATAATCAAGACAACACCTCGTGGCTAGTCATCACCACATCACCTTCCTCCTCGCCTACACCTTTTGTAGAGATATAGTAGTGCCAAGAGCATCGTGGTGGGATGTTTCTCCTCACCCGAGAACTTCACCAATATGGTAGTAAAATCGAGAGGTAGACAAGCACTAATAGCCTACTAAGTGAGCTACTGAAGCTTGTGAATGTAACCATTTATAAGGTTCTAAAGACTTCAGGGACGCACCGGTAGCCTCTCAGCAGACAACGACATCCGTGATAGATAAGTTGGAAGCGAGATGAACACTTGGAGCGCAACTTAAGCATAAAAGAAATGGTGAACTTAAGGGCTGAGTTGAATGAGGTTAATGAAGTCACATTTGAATTTAAAGATAGAGGCTTCTAGTTTATGATACTGGGATGGAACAACCCGCTTCCACTTAGAGTCTCCATTGTGAGCATACCGGCTCACCAACCCAAGGCCCCTCTTTTCCTCATGACCCAAGAAAAATACCAAGGGATAATGGTGGGGACTCGACAAAGATTCCCTCGAGAAAGAGAATTCCTATCACAACCCGAGCTAGATCCTGGATTGGAGACACGAGATCTATAACCACGTATGGCTCCAAGCTAACCCATGACACATACATAGTATGACTAAGAGAATTACTAAGAAAAAATAAAGTATAAATGTAATATAAGCGTAAGCCGCATAACATATCAACATGAACATAAACATGAACCAATAACATCACAAACCATCTATACATAACCGTTCGAAAGCCTCTAATCTGGATGAGTCGATGGGACAACACCCCCAAAGCTCACTAAGTCTCGAAACTAAAAGACATGAACAAAAGAGACATAATAAAATTGGATGTCCTGGATCATAAGGACTCACCAAAACCGAGATAAAGGCCGGATCGAGCAGGAGCGAAGCAACGATCCTGGACTGGAGAGAACACCCAAACCTATATCATGAGATGATATAACATGGAGTATATGGCTGCATTTGAATGTAATCGAGTATGTAGAGAAGTAAAACATGCTAGTAAAATGATGGTCTCAAATCATGAATATTAAACAAGATAGAATGTGAGATTAAGGACAGATGCAAAAACCCATATATTTCAATCAATCATAATCATAAGATATACACCATAAGTTGAACATAAGTGGATCAAGATTTAGAAATAGAAATCATGTAGTGTACCATAGTTGAAATCATAAGTGAAAACTCATAAATCGTCATCGGGTCAAATATGCTATAAAATATAATATCATAAGACATGAACATAAGTAATCAAAACATGAGAAATAATAGGAAACTTCGTCATAACGTACACCATCATGATAGAGCTTACATGATGCCCAACTATCTCGCTTAAGCGGGCGTAGTTGTCCTGCTTGCCAAGGCAAAGAACAATTAACGTGTTATATCACTTGTTAGTCTCGTAGGGTATGAACATGAAATATATAATTTGCGACACGTAGTTCTAAGACTCGAGGTTTGCTTGAACCCCTATCCTACTCGTCTCTAGACACTACTCCCAAAAATATGCACATGGCTCATAATTATCAACGTGAAAATAATACATGAACTTGCATGGGCTAGCCGAAACATGAAACGCTAATTATACTTGATATGCGTGAAATAACCATAAAAAAGATTCCATAAAGTTGTCTAAAATACTTAAACTTGAATTTCATGAAAATCATACATTCTTGAATAAATTTTCATAACTTGAAATCATAAAATTCATAAGCTTAAGAATTCATAAATATTCATGCATACTTTGATAATTCATCATACTTCAAATCATGGGCTCATAAGGTTGAAATTCATAATCATGCATAAGAGGGCATAATTTTCATAAACTTGAAATCATGAAATTAGTAAGTAAATTGAGAGTCAAATATGGCCTAATACCCATAAATTATCAATTGAAATATGAGAGAATTGAACCCATAGAGATATCATGGATAATTTCATGGAATTGGGTGAAACCCTAGAATTTCAACATAACATGCTTAAAAATTTAAAATCATAGAATAGGGATGAAATTGCGCGTGAGGGTGAAAGAATTTCACCACCATAACCCTACATATTTGGGTAATTGACTCGTAGACTTGTCTTGAAAATCCAAGAAAGATTTGATGAAGAACCCTAGCCTTGATCTTGAGAAGACCTTCAATTTGATGTTGTTTTGAAAGAATAAGGACTTAAAGAAGTTAACCCCTTAATACATTATTTAAGAAACCCAAAACGACGCCACTTAGGGGTTAGAAGCTTCGGAAGTTATGAAATACCCTCGCGAAAAACGTAATTAAAAAGTTGACTTCCACACCACGTAGTCGTACCACTGGCCACGACTCGTGGTTTCCTTCCGTTGCTTCAAGCCATCCCACTCGTTTTTCGATTCTCAAACCATGGGCACTCACCACGACTCATTATTTCCTACAAAGAGTCTTACCATGACTTGTTATATCGTCTTTCCTCATTAGGACCAAATCATTTAATTTCTAACCACGAGTCGTAATTCATCCAACCACAACTTGTGGTATGGGCCACACCTTTCGCCTATTTCAGTTTCCTCAGATCTAATGATACCACGACTCGTCACTAACTCTATGAATCGCACCTATGAGTCATCTTCACCGGGCCAGAGGAACTACCGCTTATCATGACTCGCTCCTCACAACTCCATCATATCACCCTATGACTTGTACCACGAATCATTTTGTAAATTTTAGATTTTCTTCGAACAAATTTCAAATCCCGAGTCTAGTCTTAAGAAGATTTGTGGTGTTACATTATCTCCCTTTGGGAACATTCGCCCTGAATTGAGACTAAATAAGATGAAAACATAGGAAAAAGCTACAATCCTGCAAATTGAAAGCTATAGACTAAAAACCAATGCAGGACCGAGTCCTATCGAGATACATGACTCGAACCGACCATGAAATATACATATTCTATGAAGAAAGAAACTTAGAGACTTGAACTGGACATGAAACTCGATAAAGTATTAAGGAGGAAACTAGTACCTCATAGAACTCGAGATGGAAGGGAAAGGATGCGGTATCTAGCCATCATATCTCGGTTGGCTTGCCATGTAGATCCTCAACAAGCCGATTTCTCCACAAAACTTTCAATTTAAAGCTACCTCCTTATTTCTCAAATTTAACTTGATGATCTGATGATCTTAATTGAAACCTCTCATGCTCTCTACCTAAAACTAAGGTTGGATCACCACGCACTTCTTCAATAAAGAGATACATGAAAATCGGATGTATCAAGCTAACTCCATCGGGTAGCTCCAACTCATATGCCACCTTTCCAACTCGCCTCATAATCCTATAAGGACCAACATATCGGGACTAAGCTTCCCCTTCTAGCTAATATCATAACCCCTTCATGGGAGACACCTTCAAACACCAATCATCAACCTCAAACTCAAGCTCTCCCTCCTTACATCCGCATATTATTTCGCTCTACCGAGCTGTCTTAAGCTTCCTCCCCGATAAGCCGAACTTTCTCCATAGCCTCATGAACCGAATCGGGGCCTATCAACATAGCCTCACCTACCTCAAACCATCCAATAAGTAACCTACACCTTCGCTTGTAAAGAGCCTCAAATGGGCCATCCGAATGTCAGGAGTGATAATTATTGTAGGCAAACTCAATGAGAGGAAAGTGATCATCCCAACAATCTTTGAAATCAATCACACACACACTCTCAACATCTCCTCAAGAGTCTCGAATGGTCTACTCTACCGACCATCTATTTGCGTGAAAAGCCGTACTAAGCTTCACCCGAAAAATTAAGTATATTTTGAAACGACATCCAAAACCGAGAGGTGAACTGGGTAAATTCCTATCTGAGATAATGGACAAGGGAACCCCATGAAAATGAATCAACTCCTCGAATATAAAGTCTAGCATAATTTCTGCCAGGATCCGTAGTTTTGACCTAAGAAATGTGTGCGACTTGGTCAACCTATCCACAATCATCCATATAGAGTCACACTACCTAAGGTGTAAGGAGGGAATCCCGTGATGAAGTCCATATTGATATATTCCCACTTATAAGTAGGAATGGTAATATCCTGAAGCATACCTCCAAGTATCTGATGCTCTACCTTCACCATGGTACTGTGAACTTAGCCACAAATTCCTATGTCCTTCTTCATGTCATTCCATCGATGACTTCCCGTATGTCACGATACATCTGGGTGGCACTTGGATAGATAGATTACCAAGACCACGAGCCTCGTCAACATTTGCTCTCTCAAATCATCCACATCTACACAAAATTGGCCCCGATATTTGAGTACACCATCTCCCTATTGGGAGAAACCTCACCTTTGATTCTCGAATGCTTCCTTCAACTTTACTAGGATAGAATCCTCATCTTGATTACTTTAACTTCTACTACCATTGAATATTATGACCCATTCCCAACAATAACACCACCATCTCGGCGAATCTCGCAAGGTGAAATCCCAAGAGAGCAAGCCTATGGACATCCTTCACAAACTCCTTTCTCACATCTCGACATGGGACACACTCTCCATGGATAGCAAACTAAGAGCATCCGCCATCACATTGTCCTTACCCGAATGATAAAGGAAACTCATATCATAGTCCTTGAGAATCTATAGAAATCTCCTTTTCCGCAAATTTAGTTCCTTCTCGAGTAAATACATGCCGAAGGCCTTGTGATCCTTGAACATATCCACATGCACCCCATACAAATAATTCCTCCAAATCCTTAATGCAAACACTATCGCGGCCAACTCTGCATCATGTTGGGTAATTCTTCATGAGTCTTAAGCTTTCTAGAGGTATACAAAATGACTCACTATGCTACATCAACACACAACCAAGTCTAACCAAGAGGCACCACAATACACAATGAAGCCATCTCGCGCCCTCTCGGTAGGGTTAATACTTGGGCCGAAGTGAGATGTCTTTAACTCCTAAACTCTTCTCACAAGCATCTCGACTACTAAAATTTGACCTTCTTTTTGGGTTAACTTAGTCAAGAAGGCTACAATGGAGAAAATTCTACGAACCTCTTTGTAGTAACCAGCTAAACCAAAGAAGCTTCTAATATCGTTGGGATCGATGTGTCTAGGCTAGATTTTAAGACTTATCTTTTAAGAATCCACCTACACTTTACTACAGACACCTCTCGACACCATATGACCCAATAATGCTAATGAAGTTCATCCAAAACTCACACTTGCCGAATTTAGCGAACAACTAATGATCCTTGAGAGTTCATAAAGACAATCTCAAATGAGCTTGTGATCCTCTTCACTCCGAGAGTAGGCGAGGAATATCATCTATGAAGACAATCATGAACATATCCAACACTACTTGAACACCATATTCATCAAGTCCATAAAAGCCGCCGCAGCATTCAAGTATTCCAAAAGACATAACCATGAACTCATAGCACTATACCTACCTTAAAGGTTGTCTTCTGGAATGTCACTTTTCCTAATTTGAGCCGGTGATAGCCGTATTTGAGGTCTATCTTGAAAAGCACTTAGCACCTAGTTTCGGTAAAATAGGTCATCAACTCGAGAGGGATACTTGTTTTTGATTGTGACCTGTTCAACTACCGATAATTAATCCACATCCTAAGAGGACCGTCTTTATTCCGAACAAAAAGAACCGGAGAACCCCATGTAGACTCTTACTAGGCCCGATGAAAACCCTTATCTAAGAGATCCTTCAACTCCTTTAGCTCCTGCTGGAGCCATTCTCAAGGAGGAATGGATATGGGGTATGTATCAAGGAGAAGGTCAATACCAAAGTCAATCTTGTACTCGAGAGAGACTCTAGTAGATATATTTGGCACACCTTCGATACTCACACAATAGAAATCGATCAAGTGCCTGGATCTCGATGTAGAATACTTAACCCAAACTAGATAGTATACATAGCCTCCTGAGATCATCTTTCTCGCCTGAGATAGGAAACAAAGCAACTCTTATAGGCACACTAACCGCCCCTTCCACTCTAGGAATGGTTTAGTCAAAAATCAAAATCACTCTATGGGTTCTATAATCGACCAAGGAATAAAAAGGTTATAACCAATACATACCAAAGATAACATCAAAGTAGATCATATCTAACTCCGCTAAGTTGGTTGTGGTGACTTTCCGAAAATCATGATAGGGCAATTTCTATATATCCGTCAAGCTAAAACTACTCATCGACGAGTAGAGACCGATAAGCGTTCCGATAAGATTTTGGACCGATTTTGGGACTAATAGCAACATAAGGAATCATGAAGGATAATGTAACCCCTAGGTTTAACAATACATGCATACATCAATAGGAATACTTCGCAACATACCGCTGACTACATCAGGTGAGAACTCATGCTCCCGACGATGAGAGTGCGTAGAACATGTTCTGGTGCTATCCGCCACCTACACTAGAAGAGGCGCCCCCGCTGAGATGGGCGAGGCCGCTAGAGTCAGCCAAGGGTGGCTAGCACAACCTCTACCGTCACCCTTCCTAGCACAAAAGGACAATCCTCACAGATGTGCTCAGCCTTCCCACACCCGAAGCAAACATCGAGCCAACCAAAAACTCTCCTCGGGTGGTTTTTACCATATTTCCCGCAACCGAAAAGTGCGCCTACTATCATGCTCCTCTCGACCCCTAAAGCCCGAAGCTCGCATCTCTAATCTACTTGAGGTCTGGATAAAGCACTAGCTAATGATGGATTCGGGTGATGACTGTAAGACCGAGGGCGGCGGTCCACCACGTAATTTTCCGCCGGAACGCCCATGCCTTCCTTTCTTTTTGGCCCTCTTGGACTCTCCTTTTTCTTCATCTCGCTCCGCCTCCATCTATCGGGCATATATTATCGGGCTTGGGAGATATCTATACGTAATGTCCTAGAACCAAAGATTCGAAACTTAAATTAGAAAAACCGAAAATCAAAGATCGTGCCCTAAACGATTCATTCTGGGTGACCAAGGAGTGACCACAAGTCGCTAAGTGACTCGTGGTGAGGCCTAGGAGCTTAGTTTGAAATTTGGAGTTTGGGGTGATTATGATTCGTGATCAACCCCAAGAGTCGTGATATGACCCTTGGTCAAGATCAATTTTAGGCTAGAAAGAGGTTAGGCAATGAACCTAACGACGGTCACCACGACAGGGTCCATGCCACGACCCGATAGGTGACCCGCGGGTCGTGTGTTGAGTATGAGTTAGAGGGGGCTAGCAAAGGTACCCAATGGGTCCTCACCATGACTTTCACTGGGGGACACCACGCACTGTGGTGTCACCCGTGGGGATCCTAGGTGTTTAAGGAAGTGCACCTCACGAGAGGTCACCACGAGTCATGGTCACCAACCACGACCCGTTAGGTCACTCATGAGGACCGACAAATGTAGCTTTTCCCCGCAAGTTTTAAAGGGTATTTCAGTACTTTCATCCTCCTAAACTTTAAACTACGTCATTTTAAGCATACTTTCGACTTATTAGTGGGATTAAGCGGTTTCTTTCTCATTCTCCACTCATACCTTCAGAAACAGATCATAGATTCCTCTCTCGCAGTTTTTCAAATCAAGAGAAACGGAAATCTTCTCCTCAATTCCTCAAGGAATTCTTCTATTTTTCACTGTATGTGGGAATTCAACAGGGAATAGTTCTTCCCTTGTGTCCCCAAATCCTCCTTATTTCCTATTAGTAGTAGCCCCGAAATTGGGTTGAATGTCAAGAAATTGCTAGTCATACTTCACTCAAATCATTTGAAATATTATACCATGTTAATATTAGGTATTTTCACCGCTTGTGATTGAATTGATGTTAAATCTTGTGAAGTGAAATTTAGCCCTATTCTAACAGAAAATCTAGAATTTGCATTAGTGCTTGGATATCGAATTTTAGATTAATTTTATCCATTTTTGAAACTACCATGTTGTTAAGAGAATTAACATAAATCGAATATTGTCAATTCAGCTAATAAGAATGATAGAATTCTTAGTTTCGCCGAAAATGTCACCGATCGCCTTGACTACGTAATTTCCGAGGTGCCGTAGGTACCTAGTTATCGACCGATTCAAAATTCAGTTTTATCGTCCACTAGGCCATGACGTTCTAGATATAGCTCCGACCAGCCTTAAGACCCCGCCATTTTAGTTTGGTTCTATGCACTGCTACGATGCTTCCGTATGCGCCCGAATTCCGCCTTAGAATCTCGCCTTGAATCTAGTTTGATAAGACTCTCTAGGGTGCTTTCATGTATCCATGCTAGTGTTGGGCCCCATTTTGAAGCACGCCTTAGTATTCCATCTAGAATTATCCAGTGGGAGTAATACTTAACATCGAAATAATGGAGTTCAGCCAAGCACTCCAAAGTTCCTTAACTATGTTGCCACCGTAGGTTACAAGATGGCTATCCCGATCGTCCCCGTACTCGCGATCACCCACCCATGGTTTTATACCTCGGCAAGGTATACCGGATCCCCACGATTAAAGTGTATACATCGACTCACATCTAGCTCACGTGGTTGTATGTCTGCTATAGACTCGCCCACTAGCCGGGCTTAGTCCAATTTCGGCCAAATGCATTAGTATTCTGCACTTAGAACATGCTTTTTGACCATCGACGGGGGTCTTTTAGACCACCTCAATAGTTTAGTTATTCCGCCCGCAGCTTTAGTCGGGTCTCCTCGCATGTCTTTTAGTTCGCGCATTTTCTTTATTTATCCGATTGTGTTATGTTTCTCTCACTTACTCACACATTCAAAGTATCGACAAAGATACTTCTGTGTTGTATCATTTTATGATACAACGTCGTGGATCTCAATCTCATCCGTTAGCCGATCGTCACCGAAGATCTCGGCCTATTCTAGTTGGTGAGTCCTCATCCTTCGAGGATGAAGATTTATCGTTTCACTTATACTTTTATTCCTCTTTATTTAGTTTTGGAGTTAGTCAGCTTGTCCCAACACTCACGATTACAAGTGGCTTTAATGCAGATTAGTTTTTCGTACTTGTCGTTTGTTCTAATATTTTCAAATATTATGAACCTAGCTTATTTCCTATAAGTATTTATATTTTTCTTTTAAACTTCCACTATATGTACTGGTATGTTGTTATGATGCCGTTGTATGGTAGACCAGTGGATTGACTTGGGGTCACTTGTGACTCCAAGTACCGTGTTCCATCTGGGTGCAAACTCCTGGGGTGTGACAAACTTTGTATCGAGAACTAATGTTATAGTATCCTCATGTGTGAAAGCCGTGACGAGTAGAGTCCTCTTCATGGGTGTGAAGCGTTCCACACTTATGACTGGAGTGCTATGAGATTTTTATTAGGAAAAATTTCCTTATTTCATATTCCTTATCGTGCACCGAAATTTAGTTCCAAAACCATTCTCTTAAGTCGGCTCGCTCGTTTTTAGTGAATAATGCCTCCATGATGCGCAACGAAAGGAGGGCCGGAATGCTCAACAACCTCGCCTTCACTGTACCCGATAGCCCTCGTGACGTCTCTGAGATCTACCAGCGAATTTAGGGCAGCCATTCAAATGCCGCAAACTCAAGTTACCAATGTGTGAACCACAGGGGTTCCAATCAACAAAAATGGTTCCGCAACAGAACAGCTCAGTGCTGATCTTCACTGATGAATCCTTCTGATTATCTGCCCAAGGTGGGAGAGGACCCAGCCATGATTTATGGACGAAGTTAAAAAGATCACTCAATTACGGGTGTCGGCCCTCAAAGAGTGCCGACTTGGTCAAGGCTCAACCGAAAGAGGTAGCCCAAGTTTAGTATGAACAAAGGGAAGGAGGGAGGCTGTGGAATGCAGGATCGGTGGAATGGGAGGAGTTCACTGGGCTGTGTACTTTTTGACGATTCTTCCCTGGGAGCTCATGTGTGGAGGCAAAGGTAGCTGGAAGTTCATGAACATGAGACATAAAAACCTAATGTAAAAGAGAAGTTATATGCCTCGGGAGTTCACCAGTTGTCCAAATATGCTCCTGCAGATAGTGGCCGAGCCAAGGGCTCACTCGGGCCAAATTTGAGCAATGGGGTGTCAAACCTGATCCTCAAGAAGTGTAGGACAGCGATGCATCAAAGATATCAACCTCTCCAAAAATGATTGCTTATGCCCAAAGAAATTGGAGGAGAAAACTAAGGACATGGAGTGAAAGAACAAGGCAAGGACTCGGCCAATCGATTATGGCCACCAGAGAGGTCTCGAGGTAGCCGCCCCACAACAAGAAGACGCTGCAGGGCTCCAACACCTGGGCCAGCCTACGCCTACTCTTCGCGATCCCATCAGATCGAGGAATGGAGCATTTGTCTCTGGCCTCGTATTACGCTCCAGCAAATGTATCTAGCTTGCCCCAAGTGCTGCAAGAACCTCACCTGTGAGAGTGTCTTCGTGGTCGAGAGGGTTGTTTTGGTTTTGGACAAACCTGGGCATTGGCTTAAGGAATGCCCATCACCAATGGGGGAGATCACAACCACTACCTCGGCCAGCCTTCCGAAGCAGGCCAACTATCTCAAAGAGATAACACATTAGGTGCTGAGGGCTGGCCAACGCCAAAATCGTTTTTATGCATTATCATCTCGTCGATCGTGGAGAATTCACTGTATATGTTACGTTTTTTCAATTCCAGATGTATATTCCTACTTGATCCAAGGGACACACTATCATTCGTGACTCCCTACATAGTAGTCCATTTCGATATCGCTCCATAGATCCTCTCAAAACCATTCTCAATCTCCACCCTAGGTGGCGTAGTTAGTTAGGAGATGTACGTGTATGTAAACCGCCCAATCTCGCCTTCAATAAAGTCATTCCAAATGATTCCTTGTAGAGTTAGACATGGTCGACTTTGGCCTCATCTCTTGGAATGGATTGGTTACATTCTGATTATTCCTTAGTCACCGTGTATAGGATCAAGCCGTTCGGGCCTCCCTAATGAGCCGCCCTAGAATGGTCTGGGCATAGTTCAACGCCAAAGGGTAGGTTTATTTCCTACCTTAAGGCCGGAAGCTTATTTATAAGGGATGTATTTACCACTTACTCCGAGTCAAGGATTCCGACTTGAGACCCCAATCGTCCGCCGCTCCCTATTGTCAACGAATGTTCAGGTGTGTGTTCCCCAAAGATCTTCCTGAGTTCCCCCTGAACGGAAATTGACTTGGCTTAGACTCCTATTCCCATACACAACCCATCTCTATCCCTCCTTATAGAATGGCTCCTATTGAACTTAAGGAGTTGAAGGAGAAGTTAAAAGACCTTCTTGATAAGGGTTTTATTAGACCCAAGTATCTCTCCCCGGGGTGCTCCAGTATTCGTGCGAAAGAAAGATGGCACCCTCGTAATGTGTACCGATTACGTCGCCTGAATAAGGTCACGCTAAGAACAAGTATCTCCGCCCAAAATTGACAACCTATTTGACCAACATCGTGAGCCAATTGTTTCTCCAAAATAGATCTCGTGCCTGGGCGTATCATTAGCTAAGAGTCAAAGAGCGTGACATACCGAAACAACTTTCAAGACTGATGTTCAATTCGAGTTTGTGGTTATGTCCTTCTGACTCAAAAAATGCCCCCGCATCCTTTATGGACCAAGAATGTAGTCTTTCTAGCGCAGACTGGATATCTTCGTTATTGTATTTATCAATGACATTCTAGTATACCTGTAAATGAGGAAGAGCATGCTAATCAACTGAGGATAATGCTTCATACACTTAGAGATCACCGCTGTTCGCCAAGTTTAACAAGTGCAAATTTCCGCTGAATATTGTGAATTTCCGGGTTATGTGGCTCTGTGAGGGTATTCAAAGCGACTCTCAAAAGATAGTAGTAGTGAAAGACTGCCAAGACCTACCTCTCCAACCGAAATAAGATGTTTCTCGGGTTCGTCCTGGGCTATTACCGATGCTTTGTGGAAGGCTTTTCTTCTATAGCATCTCCAATCGACTAGGCTAACTTAGAAGAAGGTGAAATTCGGTGGTTCGATGCGTGTGAGAAGAGTTTCCAGAATTAAAAACCCACTCACTACCGCTCCAAAGTGTTAACCCTACCTGATGGTACCGATGGGTTTGTGTATATTGTGATGCTTTCAGAGTTGACTCGATTGCGTTCGATGTAGTGGGCAAAGTCATACCACGCCTCCGCATGTACCCCAAGGTTCATGAGAAGAATTATCCAACTCATGATTTGGAGTTGGAAGCGGTGGTGTTTTCGTTAAAAATATGGAGACACTATCTCGTATGGGCTCACGTGGACGTTCACCGATCACAAGATCCTTCAACATGTATTTAGTCGAAGGGACTCCAAATCTCCGCGAGAAGGTGGCTAGAGCTCCTAAAGGACTTTGAAATGAGCGTGCTATATCACCCTGGCAAAGACAATGTGGTGGTTGATGCCCTAAGTAGAGTGTCTATGGTAGCGTGGCTCATGTCGAGGAAGGCAAAAAGGAATCGGGCCAAGGACATTCAGCTGCATAGCACTAAGTAAGGGTATAGTTGGCTGACTACCAGGAGTTGTTATGCAAAGTTGGTCAAATTCCTCTTTAGTTGTTGAAGTTAAGTCCAAAGAAGATGAATATCCCATTTTACTTAAACTCAAGGAAGCAATTCTTAGGAAAGAGGTCGAGGCTTTCTCTCAAAGGGGGAGATGGTGTGCTCGGCTAATGTGGCGTATCACAGGTGAACCAGTATGTTTGTGATTTGAGACATAAGATATTGGCTGAAGCACACAAGACGAGGTACTCCATCCACCCCGGTGCTACTAAAAACAAACACATTTTGTGGATATTTAATGTGAACTACATGAAGAGAGACATCGCCAAATTCGTAGCTAAGTGCCCGAACCACCAACAAGTCAAGGTAGCACTGGGCAAGACTGGAGGTAAGGACCCAAGATATTAGCATACTCACATGGAAGTGAGAAGAAGTAAATATGTACTTTATTACAAGTCTACCTCAAACTCGTCGTCAACATGAGATTCTATCTCGGTAGTAGTAGAGATCGAATGACTAAGTCAAGACATTTCCCGCTAAGACTACAAATTCAAAATTGAGTACTTATGTTAGGCCTTATACCGGAGTTGTTCGTATCATGGGGTGCCATTATCCATTATTTCAAATGTATACCAGTTCATCTCTCATTTGTGGAAGTCTTTTCGTAAGGGACTTCGTACCTAGGTCAAGCTCAAGACAACTTTTCATCCGTGCATGATGGGCAAGATGAGCGGATTATTCGTACCCTAGAAGACATTTTGAGAGCATGCGCGATCGATTTTAAGGGCGCTGGTATGAACACTTTCCTCTTATCGATTTTGGTACAACAACAATTATCACTCCAACATTCCGATGGCTCCGTTCGAGGCATTGTATGGTAGAAGGTGCAGTCTCCTTATTGGATGGTTTGAGGTTGGTGAAGCTACTATAATCGGGCCGTACTGCCCCATGAAGCTATGCGTAAGGTACAACTCATCGTAGAAAGATTGAAACGCGCTTAGCCGCCAAAAATCTTGCGCATGTGAGGATAAGAGAATGCGCCGGGCCGTGGAATGATCGGGTCTATTCAAAATTTCTACCCAAGTGAAAGGGGTGATGAGATTTGCAAGAAGGGAAAGTCATTGAGATATGCGACCCTACGTAATTTTGAGGTGAATTGGTAAAGTAGCCTATGGGCCGGAATTACCTTTGTGAGTTGATTTTGTGTGTACCCAAGATCTCCATGTGTCACTATTGAAGAATTGCATTGGTGATCCAACTCCAACGCTATCGACAGCAGGGGGGGAAAGATAGTCTCTCATACGAGGAGGTACTAGTCCGGCATCCGACTATTAGGCTCGTAAGCTGAGGAACAAGGAAGTAGCTTCAATCAAAGTCTTGTGGAGAAATCAAAGAAGTTGAGAGAGCTACATGGGAGGCCGAAGAAGATAAGATGGCGGCCGTATTACCCCCATTTGTTCCCTTTCCGACTGCTGTGTCTATCAACTCCCTTCCCAAAACTTATTTTAGTTCATATGTTTCAATTTCTTTCATGTAAATGAACATGTGCATGATTAGTGAATCTTGGCTCAAACCCGTGATTCAAGCCAGAGGTAGTCATTCCGCTAACTTTCGCCGTAATTAGTATTTATGTATAAAGATTTCCATCTTCCCGGCTTCCCGTGTTTTCTAACATCAAAGACGAATGTTTCCAATGGGGAGATATAATAATGCCTCAAAATCTAAAAGACTAAACTCGGGACTTAAATCATAGAAAACTGAAAATCTCGCATTAGGTCACGCTGCACGAATCATTTTGTGACCCGTAGAGTGACCACGCAGTCGTTAAGTGACTCATGGTGAGGCTCAGAGCTTAATTTGAAATTTGGAGTTTGAGGCACTTTTCATAAGTCATGTGGTCAACCCCACGAGTCGTGATATGACTCATGGTCAAGATCACCAGCCGAAAAGAGGTTAGCGTTGAACCTAATCACTGTCACCAAGTCGTGGTCCATGCCAATGCACTGCTAGGTGATCTCGTGGTCGTGTGTTGGTATGAGTTAGAGTGAGGTTGTGCGTTGTACCCAACTGATCCTCACCACGACTCGCTTGGGACACCATGAGTCATGGTGTCACCCGGGGGACTCCTAGGTGTTTAAGGCAAGACCTCACGAGAGGTGACAACGACAACCATGACTCGTTAGGTCACTCCTTGAGGACTGACAAGCAGTTTTTCTCTACGAGTTTTCAAGGGTCTTTTAGTAATTTCCCCTACCCACCTAAACTTTAAACTACGTCATTTTAAGCATACTTTAATTTATTAGTGATTGGAGGTTTTCTTTTTCCTCACCCCACTGCATCTTGGAAAACATAACGTAGACCTCTCTTGAGTTTTCGCAGAAAGAGTTAGGGAAATCTTTTCTCCTCAATTCTCAAGGAATTCTTCAGATTTTTTCACTGTGTAATGGGAATTCAACAGGTAGTTCTTCCCTTGTCCCCAAATTCCTCCCCATTTCTCCGTAAATGCTGATACCGAAAATTACCGAATGTCAAGAAATCGCTAGTCATACTTTATCTAAATCATGTGAAATATTATACCATGTTAATATTAGGTATTTTCCTCGCGCTTTATAATTGAAATGATGTTAACTCTTGTGAAGTGAAATTTAGATTTATTCCCGAACTAGAAAAACTGAATTCGCATTAGTGCTTGGATATCGAATTTTTAGATCGATTTTATCGTGTTGGGAACTCCCGTGTTGTTAATAGCATCAATCTCAATAAGAATATTGTCAACTCGCTTTAGTACGAATGATAGAATTCCCGTGCCGCCGAAATGTCACCGACGGCTTTGACTATAATATTTCTCGAGGTGTCGTAGTACTCTAAATATCAAAATCGATTCGTAATTCGGGCTTTTATTAGTCCACTAGGTGTTCATGACATTTAGATATATAGATCTCGACTAGCCTTAGGACCCCAAGCTTGGCTATTTTAGTTTGCCCCGTAGTGTTACGACGCTTCTAGATAAAGTTGAGCTCACCGCCTGTAATCCCAGTTACGTAATCTAGTCGATAAGACTCTAGTGCTTTCGTATATGTATCTCTTACTAGTCTTGGGCCCCATTTTAGAGCTATCATCTTAGTATTCGCCTACGACATCCAAAGGGGAGTAGGGACTTAAGACTGAAATTTTGACCGAGGTTCCAAAGGCACTCCGATTCCTTGTGAGCGATGTTGCCACTATTCGTTATAGTATTTATTGGCATGATTTGCCCTAATCTTGTGATCACCTGGCCATCTTATACCCTAGCAAGGTATATTGGGTCCTACCAATGAGGTGTATACACCCGTACTCCACGTCTAGCTCTACGTGGTTATAAGGCCTGCCATGTACCTCCCACTAGCCGCCTTAGTCCAGCCGCC
Organism: Datura stramonium; assembly: GCA_018107945.1. Lineage (NCBI taxonomy): Eukaryota > Viridiplantae > Streptophyta > Magnoliopsida > Solanales > Solanaceae > Datura > Datura stramonium. Next base: position 127,754 of record JACEIK010004288.1, read on the forward strand.
TCGGGGGCCAGATCGCAAGATTCCATACTTAGAACATACTTTGACCATCGATGGTCTTTAATTCACCCCAATAGTTCCGCTATTCGCCCGTGAGCTTTAGTTGGTCTTTGATTGTCTTTTCAATTCAAAGATTTTATTTTATTTATATCGTTGTGTTATGCTTTTCACTTACTCGCATATCTAAAGCATCGACAGTATACTTTTTATGCCGTATCATTTCATGATGTGCCTACAAGATCTCGGGTCAAATTCATTAGCCGACCACTCACCGAAGATCTCAAACTATTCCAATTGGTGAGTCCTCATCCTTTGAGGACTCGAGATTTATTGCTTCACTTATACTTTTATTCCTCTTTATTTAGATTTGGAGTTAGCCGGGGCTTGTCCGAACAACTCATCAGCCATAAAGGGCTTTCAGATTTAGATTGGTTTTTTGCACTTGTAGCCTTGCTTCCAATATTATTATGAACCGCCTTATTTCCTACAAGTATTTATATTTTTGGTTTAAACTTCCATTGTATGTATTTGTATATTACTCATAATGCTAGTATATGATAGACCGGGGGTTGACTTGGGGTCACTTATGACTCCAAGTACCCTGCTCCGTTCGTGTGGTGTAAACTCTACGTGATCCTATATCATTAATCAACATGGTGGTCCCGCACTCACCCACTCTATTCACTCTAACTTGCTCATAAGATGCCCTGACAGCAAACTACCTTGAGCATACTTTGGACAAGCTTGGGTAAACTTCAAGGCATACTCAACAACCATGCCATTTTCTTTTCAAGTTGACGAACCTATCAAGCTCGTCAACTCTGGAAGAATATGTCCAAGTAAGTCATAAAAACTCATTCCAACCAATGGGTCTACACCAACTCCCCGCTCTCTCCTTCCACCTGTTTAGGACTAAATATGAGCAACCCCTTGAGCCGATAGAGGCCAAGTCTCCGCACTATCTTCTCTGAAACACCAATAACTTCCTGGGTGATCTTCCTGACCCCCTTGATAAACTCATTGTGTGTCCTCATCCACCTTGACCCATGAAATTTAGTGTTCATCCCTTGAGGAAGTTTTTGCACCCTAGCCGTTGTCGCATTCCCATTTTGGTTCACATAAGCCAAAGCCTGGTTAACTCCGAGTGGTCATGGCCTGTGGTGCCAAGATTCAAATGCAAACTTCCGAACTCCGCATGGGTAACCTGCTATGACAAGGGATCACTGAGTCAGGGCCGGGCAACATGCCCATTTCATTGCCATTGCCATGGCATTCTTGTTGTCATTTCTTCTTCCATCAATTCGCAGGAGACATATTTCTGCCACCATGTAGTACGAGTTAGAGGGATAAGAGAGAGGTACTTCATTGCATGACATAGACTATGAAAGAAGGGAAGTTTCCTAAAATGTTCTTAGTCTCTTCCCCATAAGTGTAGAGAGCTTCACACCCATGGAAAAGATTCTACTTAATGCGCCTTCGCATACCCTGACACACCTAAACCTTTGTCTGATACCAAATTTGTCACGACTCGAGCGTAGACCCCGGATCGAGACACAAAGCCTAGAACCACGTATGGCTCCAAGCTAACCCATGGCACATACATAGCATGACTAAGAGTATTACTAAGTGGAAAATAAAGTATAAAATGTAATATAAGCGTAAGTTTGTGTAGCATATCAACATGAACGACATGCAAAAAGGTAAAACACTATCTTTAATTATTAAACAAACTTCGTAACATAAATCAACCGCTAAAATCGATACTACTAAATAATACTCCAAGACTAAAGTCATCAGACAAGACATCTATTTCTACAAGCTAAGAAACTAAAACTAAAAATGAAATAAAGTGTCCAAATGTTTGAAAGAAGGACATCTGTAACGAAGGAGTGAATCGCTTCTCATCTCTGCCACCTTTCTAACCCCAAAAGCCGCTAGTCTATAGGTGAGGGCGTAAAGAACTAGCGGCGTTGTAGAGTAGAATGCAGGGTAGGCCGCACGTGACAGCGCATCGGTAGGCATCATCGACCGACCTTTTACATAAATAAACACATAATTAAATGAAAAGTGATATAAAAAGGGTCCACAACATTATACTGTAAGTACAAAAGACATTTTATGAACACTAGCTCTACCAGAATCGCCCGCCCGCTCATTGGATGTGTCTCGCCCACACTTTATCCTCCATGCAAAGCTAAATGTCTTCAGTGGTTTTCAAAAATAGAACTAATGAGCTATTTCTGAAGTTTTAACTTCTCCGCAATCAAGTAGATTCATTAATAACATTTAGCAGCTCTAATAAGTATCATCAAACACATGATATGTCAAGGTCTATCAACTATTAGAGCATCCTCTGTTATCATCAATAATTTCATTAAATTACATACTGCAGACAAAAACACTTGAAGACAAAAACATGTCTTTTTGTTATCAATTCTACACTGAAATAAAACTACAATTTGCACAGCTCTCGTAGCATGTCTCTCATCTACTTCATGAACATAAATGAAATCACAAAACAATACGCAAACAACACAACCAAAGGTAACATGACGGCACACGCCCGTCATCTCACCTTAATACTAACCACACAAATCATGTATACACATGCCGGGATCTTATTTGTGCCCATCCAAGCCATGACCTACAGGGGAATTTAGAAATTCATGTACTCTATCGCCGTGGCACCCGCTCCCACTCATATGCTCTTCCCAATGCTCCTGACAGAGCCACTAAATAATATTATTCGCCGTGATACTCCCTGCTCGAGCCTCTCATTTTAGGATGTGAATTCTATTATTCATCATTCTCATAAAAAGAACAAACATCAAGTGCATTGTTTCATCATACGTATACGATCTACTCCTCAAATACGCCATTATCAACTAATAACTTTCTCATTAATAGAGTATAATCACTTTTACTAAACATTCAACATAGTTACTTTTATTATCATATACAAAATCTTTTAAACAAGTCATCATGGTTTAATATCACATCATAGCCACATTCTTAAAATAAATTATCAACAATAGACTCACATATCACGTAAATATCCAAAGACCAATGGTATATCAACATTGCATAATATATATGCCATTATATAGGCCTATCCCTATAAACCCTAACCTACCTCGATTACTCAAAGTTATCGACTTCGCTACTCCAAAGGAGCTTTTCCCTTCTTCAATGCTTCTGGACATTTAAATCTACACACATATAATCATTTCATCAATCATCCATCAAGATAAGGCACAATTTGATCAAACCTTCTTCGTGGCAAATTAACAGAGAACCTTCTCTTCCACCTAGTTCTAGGTCCCTACCTTGTCTAACCCGGTCAACATTAGCTTTAGAGGAAATATTAGGAAGTAAACATTTTCGAATTTCAACAATTAAAACCTCCCATAACTCCCCCATCTCATCCCTAGTTTATCAACCTAGGGTTTTCTAGTTCAGATAACTTTGGCCTTAATGACTTACCTTAGCGCAACAATTCTATGCTATGGAGAAGAAACCGCCTTCTTGTACCTTGCTCTTACATTTGGAAATAATGGGATTCTTAATTCCGTAAATCCCGCTAAAACCCACTTTCGATTTTCCTCAAGGTCAGTGGCAGCTTGGCCACATTTTCGGGCCACACGACTCTACAATGGATATGTATCGCGCGCTGCTCCAACAGCTATCTATCATTTCTCCATGGCGAACTCCGACCACTACTTCGTGTCTCTATTGCAATAATCCTGACGTAGCTACCTAAAATTACTGTATCTATATTTAGTTCATTTCACAACCTCCCCGCTCTACCCTAGCCGCTTCGTGTTCTATGCCCCCACCATCCCGTAATGACATCCGAATAGTTACATTTATCTATTCATCTCACAACCCATTCCAACTCCCCCTTATTTACTTTATTTACTTTTTTTTAATAAAAAAAGCTCTCCATCTTCTCACCTCTCATCTATTAGTTCTCTCTCTATTCACACCCTCTTTCTTCTTCACTTGATTTTTATTTTTATTTTTTTGATATTGAAGACTCTCTTTGTCATTTAAGTGCAACCTCTTTCTCGTCTCCTTTTTTTTTCTTTAAAAATACCATTGCTGCTTTTGAAACTTGTCAAAAATGATGATCTAGATTTTCCATTCTGGTATTTTTCCACAATTTTGTTATGGTGTTTATCATCGTGAAGCAATACATTTTGATAAAAAACTTGAAACTCCAACAAAACTCGGCGACGCTTGATGCTCTATTTTCTCTTTTCTTACCGCACCCTTTACTTTGTTCTTTAATTTTGTTTCTGCTTATTTGGCTACCACGCTATCACTACACAATATTTCTGCATCATTTATTTAAAATTTTGCCATTTATATTTTTTATTACACCAATTTGAACATATATACTACAGCTTTAGCCAATTAAAAAATTCCTTCCGCCGGATTTTTGAGGCCTCTCATAATAAAAGAAGGAGTTTTAATTAAAATTATAGTACCATAAAGTCATGCTAAATTTGACCGATAAAGAATTTTTTGTCGATTTTTGAGGCATTCCTTGTACATAAGATGGGTTTATTTTATTTTTATTTAATATATATTTATTATTATTACAATTTATTTTGATATATATTTATTCGTTATTAACATTTCAACTAAGTGTTTGTACAGTATATAGAGTCAAGCTCAAGACAATGCCTTCTAAGAAGCTTGAAAATCTCTATGGGTTCGCGTTTTGCTTTCTTTATTTATTTTTACATCCTTAAAATTATAAAAAATGTAATGAATAGTAAAACTTTTTCTTCTCGTGAGTGTCTGGGTGTCTCTTTATTTATGCTCTTCTTAAATTCAAACTCGTTACGCGCTAGAAAGTTTAGGCCGTAAATATTTTTACAAAATGAATTTACCGATTTAACCGGCTAATTAATTAGAATCATATGCCTCGACGCTAGGCAAATAATAAAGCTACTTAATTAAAAAATAAATTTTTAGTTTCTCTCCACCGAATATTTTTACTTAGCCTTACAAATATTCTTCATTAAATCTATTGTTATATACTTTCTTATGTTAAAACATTTCATAACGTAATATATTTTTATTCATTTTCTAAACTCACTTTTACAAACAAAACAATTATTCACATAGTTATAATATAGTTCAACCAATTTTATCCGTTTACCCCTTTGTTGTTACACTTTAGCATATTAATGAGTTATACATTAAACTAGAAATACTATTTGAGAGTACTTTCTTTTTGAATGATAGAAAAACATATTTTCTTTTATGTTAATAAAAGAATAAGTAATAGAAATATTTATTTTTCTTTCACGTGTATACATTTAATACACATTCTTTTATACATATTTTACATAATTTTATTTATTTTAATTTTATTTTAGTGTCTATATTTTATATGTAAAATATGATTTTGCCTCCCCTTTTGATAAATTAAGCTCCAGCGTAAATCACATTTTGTGGATTCTAAAGAGTGCCTAATACCTTCCTCAGAAAATTTGAACCCTTATCAAGAATCTAAATTGATTTTTTGTAGATTAAAACTTGAGTCATACATATGAATAATAAAAGTTTTCCCGATTTTTCTTAAAATTGGTGGAGACTTGTACAATAATTAATTTTTAGAGTTCATGTTGTAATTACTAACTCGATAAAATAGGATGTAACAACATGGCGAACTGGGTTGGAAAATATCTAGGTTCTAACCATGATAAGCTCAAATTTTCAATTGAGGGAGGTATTTCTATTTATGTTTTCCACATATCAATTCTTTAATTGTTTGATTCTCTTTATTTATTTTGTAATAATCGTGAATTGGATAAATTATTTATATTTTGCACATAAACTATTTACATTGCTTATACATATGAATTTTGTACATATTAATTATTTGATTCATTATTTATTTACATTAAACACCGTTATAATTATTTATTTATTTGTGATTTTATAATTGCCATCACTATTTTATCGAGTCTCCATCGTACACAATCACACACATTGTATGCCTAAGTTATGTTTTGCATTTCTTCGAATTTTGTTGGAATTTTCTAGTTTGAAGTGACTTGGTGCTTGCGTGGGGTAAGCGGATGTTTTAATAGCATCGTATGACCACATTGCTATCTTACAATTTTTCAAATTCACCTAAAGTTTAGGTAAATCTACTCTTAGAATTTTTAGGCCGCTGTATATACAATTTACGTTATTTACCTTTTTATTCATTATATGTTCTTTATTTCATATACATTCTTTATTTATTACATACTATTCATTTTTTATATGTTCCATTGATTATATATACTCTTTATTTGTTATGAATATCTTATGATTATTTGATTGGTGTTGAACCTTAATTTTTAAAAATATTCTAATTCATTTTTCATTCTCGTGACAATTAGTCATAATAATATCATCACTTGAACTCTATCTATAGCGCATATAGATTGGATATTAATTATCATTTAATTTTTATTTTGTGCTTCAATTATTTATATTGTTATTCATTCTTTTCTTTTTTATATAATAAATAAATAAATTATTTATGCGTTATCGCTTTATATAAGTTACCATTGTGTTTCACGCCTTCTACTTTTTGAAATTTTTTCACTATAAATTAATAAACATGAGGTGTGTTTGAGCACCGCAATTTATTTATTTATTTTTAAATAAATTTTTTTGGAAAGTTGCGTATGCACATGAGGTGTTTTCATATTTTTTTCATTGTGACCGTGTCACGCCACTTTGGGAGGCACGACCGATCACCGGTGCCCCTACTAGATCCGAACCGACTCAACCAGGTCCGTGCACCTGGGTGCAGCGCCTACTCCCCAAATCAAGAAAACAACTGACTATATCTCGCTCAGAATTCAACCTACCATGCCTTATCGCCAACCGTAAAGGAAAACAATGAAGTAACTGCATACAAGCAATAACAAGGGATCCTATGCGGCCGACAAGACCACTACTGCTGCGAAATGAAGGGCCCATATGGCCAATAGGTAAACTAAATACATATGGCCCCCATACGACTAATAACAGCTAACCACAGGAAATAGAAATAATCGCAAGCCTCTAAGAGTATTATGATGGCCTGACAAAGGTTCCGACCTACCCATAAACTTTACAATAAAAAAGAGTAAAACCTTTGCCTATAAGCTCGAAGAAAGGAGATGACTCTTCTACTAACAATCCCGGGTCAAGGCTAAGCGTGACTCCGCTCCTTTGTCTATCCGCACTGGCCAGTGCAATGCAAGACCAGAAGGGCGCGTACAATACATCAATATGTAAGGCGATAATTGCAAATAATCGAAGTAAAGAGATAGAACCGAGGATAACTGAATGAAGTGGGATGTAGATCATGTACTCCGAGTAATGTAACTTACTATCTAATTTATAAATAACTACAAATAAGCAAAAACCTTACTTGGCCCCCATGTTTCCGGGAAGGTACAACCAAGACAAAATAACCTACCCGGGGCCCCCATAAGCCCTGGTGAGTACACTTTAGCGTACATACCCCTATCGAGGTCGCACTGGTCAACTAATAGCTATAGCCGCTCCCACGGCCACTCGCCCGCTCGACCCCGATCAGAGCCGTGTCTCGAGTCCAAGTGGACTCGATATCTCGTACCCCAAAGTACCCAAGCTCGATGGGGGTGTGTATAAGGTCAACCACGACATATGAGGACTAGGACCCCATCTTCGCCCCTCGCGACGGCATACCCCTCCGTAGAGCGATGTCACCTCACCCCTAGATGGCGCGACATTGTGCCTAATAACCTGGGGTTGGTCATGAAGGCTATACAAAGCGTAAACCATCCCAAACTAACATGGAATACTAATTTCACAATAACAAGAACTAATCACAATAAACACATGCTTCGTATTCTTATTGGGATTCAAACCGAGTTATCATGATAAAGAAACTAACTTACCAAGGAAACTCACCTTAACATACCTCGTTTGTCAATATCGATTAACTAGTGAGTTTCAAACTCTTGATTCAACCGATTTTTCAATCGCAATCGTATTATGGGGAATATGACTAGTTTTAGTACTAAATTCGATAAAACGATAAATTTATATATAAATATTAACTATATTTTAACTTAATGGAACACGGTTGAAAACTCATAATTTCTCAAAAGTCAAGAAGGAAGAAATGCTTACTTTAAGCCTATGATCGTATTGACACTAGTTTGAAGAAATTCCAACAACTTTAGCTCAGTGGAGTTACGATTCGCTGGGCGAATTTCGTGAAAATAACTCCTTAGCAATGCTCCCTGTAGCCTTAAACTTCAACACCCAAAATTAATTTATATTCGGGCGGCGTTTCGTAGCGTAAACGGATAAAAATTTATTGATTTCGTTTTCCCTCAAGTTGGCCGCTGCTCTCTTTTTGAAATGATTTAAAACAAGGCAAGGCTTATATATATATAGGAGGGAAAGGCACCAGGGAGGCGCCTCTCGCCGGCTATCGCGGAAACCTTGGTGCCGCATCGCTCCAAGCTGCTGGCGCGCCGCGCTGGCTGGTGCTCTACCGGCTGGCGCGTCGCACTGGCCCTGTGCGGCCTGGCCTCACTTGAACCGCCTTTCGAGGCTTCTTTACACGTGTCGTACTCTCTTTATCTATTTCAAATTCACGCGTACGCCTACTATTCATTAGCTTTCACAGGGTGTAACAGACCGGATGACCTTCCCATTCGAGTAGTCCGCTCGAGAATCTTGTGTTAGGTAAAATAATTTTAAAAATTCCTAGGTCGTATTGTACATATAATTTTTCAGTTGTTTAGCTAAATTAAATATTATCCTTTTTATAATTTTTTGAGTCATTGTACATTTCAATTTTAGTTAGGCATTTTATATCCAACTCAAAGTTTTTTCACATATTCTTTATTTGTTGCACAATTTTTATTTTTCACATATTCTTTATTGCTTACATATGGATTTTTATTTATTATTCATTTCCTCAATCATTTTATCTTACAACTTTTGATTGAATTGTGTTGAACCTTGAATTTTATTAAATACTCAAACTCATTTTTGAATTTTAAGACCACCTATCATAATCAAGCTATCGCTAGAACTTTACTATCCTATCATCTTTTTATAGGACAACTAAATTCAATTTTGTACATTCTTCCAACCTTATTGGCATACTCTACTTTCACACACTTCTGTGTTTTAAAATGCATCCATGCATTTCATTATTATTTATTTTTTACTAAAAACTATATGTCTCCACTCATCCATTTAGAATGCTCATTTTGTTAAATAATTATTCTTTTAGAACTACATTTTGACCTAATTCTTATCCTGGCAAGATACATAGGCAACCCTGCATAAGGGTTCGTTCTTTTACTGTTTTGAAATAATTTTTCAGGATTAAAAAACTGGAACAATTTTTTTAAAACAGTTCAGTGACGCTCTCAACCTTTCATAAATCTTTCAAAAGCATCTATCAACTCTCTCCTGCCAAATATTCGAGAATATCAATGTCAGCCATACCATAATTTTCACCTAACTTTAGTCTTGAAATTAGAGATATAAGTCTTCTTTCACACCTCCTAAATGTACTAGGACATGAGATTATGACCGATCATTTTTATTTTTTTAAAATTTAATGGTTTAAATACAAGTCACCATTTTTATTTTGCGGAAATATTTTCGAGGGGTATCAAACTTTCACAGACAACTAAAAAAAATGAAGGACAAGAAGTCGTGTCCCAAGTCTGCACAAACCACTACCTCCTCTCAAAATTAATTAATTTTTTTCTGAATATAGGAGGAACAACAATAGTTCTCCTGAAGATAATCAGAAGATTAACACCTGATCTTCAAAGATTACCGGGGAACCTAATATAGTCCCCAAAAATAATCAGGAGACATCCATTGGCTATACAACATTTTTTCCCTTCTTTTTTAACTCTTTAAGTTTCTTTAATTCATTACTTCGATGTTTGAACATGATTGTCATAAATTTTCATAGGAATATACTCTTGGAGATTTTGGCAGACTTAAATTCATAAGATGTCTACTCCGAATTTATTCATATCATTACATTAATTTTTTCGTACATATATTCAGTTCAGTAAATATCTTTGCAGTTTGTCTATAGTGTCTCATTTAATTTTTTGTGCATATATTCAGTCAGTAAATATCTTTCGAGTTTGTCTATATTATTGCATTTAATCTTTTGTATATAAATTTAATTCAGTAAACATCATTCGAGTTTGTCTATATTATTGCATTTAATTTTTTGTGCATATATTCGATTTAGTAAACATGCTCTGAGTTTGTCTATATTATTGCATTTAGTTTTTGT